>JAPZVO010001259.1:4211-16175 GCA_029962745.1 Echinometra lucunter | reverse complement strand
GACAATAAGAATTTATTTTGATTTGAAATGACGTATAATGAACTTTCCTTAAACACATGGCCTCTACATTCTATTTCTTTTGCTCGGCGCCACGCTCCCTCGTAGATTAATGAAAACGCTTCTTATAGAAAAAAAGGCACGTGTTTCTCTCTGCAAAAGAGGGGGCATTTCAATAAAATGCCGTGGGGCATGGGTTTTCCTCTGTAAAGGGATAAGGGAATGTTTGTAATCCCCCAATCAACATTCCATAAATTCAAAAAATTCAAGTGGGCGCAGCGTTCCCGAGTTGCATTTTAACAGAAGTGGTTTTTCTTGATATTAAAGAAACTCTGTCTACCAAAGGCGCCACAGGCTGTCCCAGGGAGGGCGGATAAATGCTTCCCTTTGTAAATGTATTGGGGTTAACAAGTTAAAGAGTCCTATCCCCTTCCATCTTATATTGGCATGTAAGGGCGCCCGGATTGTCTCATATTTGGGCAATGCCGGAATATGAAATTTCTGTACATTTTCACCATAAAAACTGTTTTAAAAAATTAGTAAAAAATCTTCAGTTTCACAAACTGAAGAGTTGCTTTTCGGGCAAAGGGTGTCGGCCCTATCGCGAAAATTTGCCCGTATGCCATTCATAACACTCCCACTGCCATACCCGGTCTCTAACCTCTCACGTCATACAGGGGCGTAAACAGCGGGGGGGGGGGGGGGGGGGGTTGACATGTACAAACAACCCCAGGTTATAGGGAAGGATGTTTGTTTACAATTAAACTGAATTTACATGTTTAGAAATGATAGGAACAGCGATAATGACAATAATAATTATTATCATTATAACAATAACAACAACAATAATGATAATGATGAGAATAATTAGAAATGTATTATTATTATTATTATTATTATTATTATTATTATTATTATTATGCTGATGATAATAAAAGTAGTTCTCATTATCATCATCATCATCATCCTTAATGTGACTGAAATGACGATTACTTTCATAACTATGTCGATCATTATTCTGATTTATGTAGTTATTTATATTACTTTTGGGTAATTTCGGCGCCGTCACAGTTTTTCTGAAGTGGTGTAACAACAAATATAAAAAAAAGATAAATAGTGTGATGCAAATATGCAGTAATCTGTCTCAGTCCACATTCTATATTCGTTTGTCACGGTGCGTATATCTTCTATTTATGTCTGCGCATTCGGGTGTACGTGTGCGGGTGTGTGTGTGTGTGTGTGTGTGTGCGTGCGTGTGTATGTGTGTGTATCTGTATTTTTTTTTTTTTTTTTTTTTTAGAGGAGTGTGTTTTGGTTATGGGTGTGTGAAGACGTGTTTTCTGGAGCCTCTCCAACCCGTGCATAAAGCATGGCGAGTACTTCACGTAATAGTGGGAAAGGAAATTCGAAAAGACCGCGGGCTGAAGCCGGCTCCCCGCCGAGCCCTGATGTCAGTCTGCTTCCCACCATTCGAAGGCTGCTGGAGCAGCAAACGGAAAGGTTAGAGGAAAAGTTTTCATCTTTCGAAGCCAGTTTGAAAGGACAGATGAAACAGATTGAGTCACAATTCAAAGATGTGAAAGAAGCCATTGCCTATCAAAGTAAAGAGTGAGAAGAAACGAAGGAAAAACTGAAGGTGATGGAAGCGAAAGTGGTGGAAAAAGAATCGGCTCTGCAAATGGAAATCGATAAGCTGTCTACGTATGTGGCAAGAGAGAATCTGATCTTCATGGGACTACCGGAGAAGGAAGGTGAAGACATAAGGGCAGTTATGAAGGATTTTTACCAAAAAGCACTCAAACTGACTGAAGAGGAAGCTAATAGAATAGAGTACCAGCGGGTGCATAGAATTGCAGCGACATCGAGGCCACGCCCTATCAAGGCACGTTTCGTGCGATACGCCGACAGAGAAAACATCATGCGGAATGCAAAAAATCTGAAAGGAACAAAATGTCAATCAGGGAGGACATTCCCTTGCGCATAAGAAGGTCAAGACAAGCACACATGCCGGTTCTGTTTGCAGCGAGAAAGGCAGGAAAGCTGGCTTATTTTCTAGATCTGAACCTGCGAAATTGTTCGTCGACAAAATATGGCTGCCGATAGCAAAACCGAGAAACTTCGTGGAGAGTTTGCCAGACATGCCAGAGGAGAACATGGAAGGAGGGAATTAGACAGGTCTACACTGGTGTTCATAAATGAAAAAGGAGAAGTGGTGAGCAATTGATTTCAAACATTTCAAAACCATTAGGACTTCAATTTACTTCATAGACTGCCAGTAATTGAATCTTAAATACTGGTTTGTCATCAGAGATGACTGTTTCAGTTTTCAACTGAGAGTTTTATTTTTCATTCTTTTCTTCACAAACTCAGTGCCAGCTCTTCTGTAAAGAAAAAAGGGAAAAAGTTGTTTCTGTGCTGAAATGAGGAACAGTGTTTCTTCGTTGATTCCCACTTCCCGGTTGGAAAAAAATCAAAACAAAAACAAATGAAGACTTAAATACTTGGCCTTCATTAGAGATACTGATACTGTTCTTTGTATCACACCCCAGGCAGTTTACTTCATTAATTGGCAGGTTTTCGTTAAAAAACTAAAGATTAGAATGTTTGCTTATCGTCAGTGTACAGAGTGAGAATATTCCTTGTTCCTTCTTTGACTGCAAGTTCTTGCTTTGAAAACTGGAAACTTGATTAATTTGGTTATCATCAGAGCCTATCAGAGATACGGGGTTTTTTTCACTATGAAGGGAGAGTGTTTTTCATCAGACAAGAGTTCTATTTCAAAACTGAAGATACTTCAGTCATACTGGTTTTTTGGGGGCGGTACCGAGGGAGAGGTATTCCTTCTCTCTCTCTCTCTCTCTTCTTCTTCCTTCAACTGCCAGTTCTTGTTTAAAACTTTAAACTAAAACTGAAACTAAAACTGAAAACTAGAGTCAAGAAAGTACTTGTTATCATCAGCGAGATTGTTTTGTATACATCGCTGCGCTATAGGGAGAGTTGTCTTCGTCGACTTACCACTTCCTTTCTCGTTAAACTTTTGAAAATGGAGGACCCAAAATACTGGTTGTGATTCAAGACATACTGCATGAGGGGAAAACTGAAGACGTAATTGATTTGGATATCATCAGAGGGAGAGCACCTGTCAGCTCAGAAATGATTATATTCTGTTTTCAACGTGATTTCTGAAGGAATGCTATTATCTACATAATGCATGGATAATGGTGCCTTTCGATAATATTTTGGCAACGTCGCCCCAAGATATGGTACTACAAATGCCCTTTTCTTTTTCCCTTTTTTGTCGCAGGAAGTAAATGAATTCATTATAGTGGTCGCAAATGATACGAAGGAGATACAGCGCGATGAAATTAAAAAAAAAAAAAAACAGAAGAGAAAAACAGCATACTACTACGTGGGATCTCTGCAATTTATCTGCAATGTTAAGAGGACCAGGATATTTTTCCCCGGGCAATATGATGGAATATTGCTTCAAGCTGTGTGGAGAGGAAGTGCAAATGTAAATTCTTAATTTGTTTTTCGATACCTTAAAGGAAGGCTACTATTTTAAAATGATCACCTCCTGAGTGTACACGGCTAGCCTATATGTGCTGTAAGATTTTGAAGAATATCGGAGTTTCAGTTATACAGAGATCAATGAATTTATCAGTGCCTGATCACAACATATAGGCAACACGGCGTGATGTTATGTTGTAGCGGAAATTCTTATTATAGTGTCAACTAGTTATCAAAATGGCATCTTTTTTTAGTTACAACGTGGAGCATGCAATGAGCTTTGTTTATGTGAAAAGTACTGCCGGCACACAGCTATGCCAAGTAATACCAAAGAAAGTGGCACCCATGATTTCGACACAACGAGACAGGCCCATACCGAGCGAAATGTGGTGTTCTAACATTCATTATAACAAGTTATAGCAACAAGCCGGCTGACAGTATACCTATTCAAATTCAAGCAAGCACAAGTACAGAGTACTGCCAAATAACTTAAACTTGACACGAACAAAAAGGAAACCAAAATAAAACTCTCCAGCTCATCTATAATACCATATTTTATCATTCAGAGAGTAAAATAAAGAAAATGAAAAATCTCACTTAGATAAAAGTAAGACTTGTCATGAGTAGAAAGGATATTACAGGGAGGAAATGACACTCAAGTTATTGCAAAGAAATTTAAAAATAGCAGTAACACAATAACGCAATGACATGAACATTATGAAAGAAGGATGTGCTCGGTTTGGATTGAAATGTATATAGTTTCAGAATTTATTTACTGTATCATTTCAGTGTATTATGAATAATTATTGGAAACAAAAATAAAGTTGTACAGCCATATGAAAAACAGAATTTGTTGTGGTGATGAAGAAGATTGGCAATGCTGAATTATTAATTTGTTTATAAAGCTTTTCACATGGCACAGATGAATCATGCAATGATGTTACTGGACAAGTTGTGTTAGTATATGATGATTATTGTTAGGCACACAGAACGTAGTTTGGGTGGTACGTCATGGAAAAAAAGTTTTTTTTCTTTTCTTTCAATTTTTATTGAAAGTTGATTACATTTTTTCACACTCATGGCTTAAATATGAGAACTGTACTGAGTGGAAAAGAGATTATGTTTTGATGAAAGATTCGCAGGGCTATAGGCTTGATATTTCTATCCCCAACTTTTGCATGGGGTACATGAATCATAAACAGATTTTATTGAGTAAGTTGTGATAGAATACTAAAATAGGATGATTATTATGAAAATAGACTGTTGTTTAGTTAGAACGGCATTGAAAAAAAAAAGATTTGAATGCATTTCTCACATTCGCGTTTCAGTAGTATGAGTGTACACGAGGCCTATATGCAGATAATTGTAATTGCATTGTTGGAATTAATTTGACACAGTCACAGTCTCATTTTCATGAGGTAGATGAATCATTCACTGATCTTGCTGGACAATTTTTTATTTTTTTTTTCTTTTCTCACTTTTTGACAATCAGGTAGATGAAGCTCTTATTGACTTATCAAAGTTTGCTATTTTTTTTTTCTTTTTGTTGTTTCTCTCTGATAAGAAGACATGATGATTACAGTAACAAAATGAAATCAACATTATATTATAAAAAAAAAGGATGTGGATTTAAACTTATTTTGGAACTTATACACTGTATCATTGCAATGTTTTATAACTATTGCAAACAAAAAAAATGTTGGATGAACTTAAAACTCATTAGTAGGCATGTGAAGGGCAAGGTTGATTTATAGTGGAACTTTATCTCTAAATAATGAAATACGTAAATCCATTGTGGTGTTAACAGGATGATGCAAAACTGAGGGTATGTTTTGCGGTTACTGGATTGCCAAGCTGATCATTAATTATTCATTTAAAGCTTATTCGTGCATGCAATGATTTTACTTGGCAAGTTGTGTTAATATTTGATGATTACTGCTATATAGACCGTAGTTCGGTTGATACGTCATGGAAAATGAGTCACTTTTTTCACATCATGGTTTAACAGATGAGAATTGTATTGGGTACAAAAGAGGTGATGTTTTGACGGAAGACTCGCAGGATTAGGCTTGATATTGACTGCTCTAAAAGTATATATATTGTTCTGTTTAAAGCTTATCTGCATATAGGCTAGATAAATCATGGACGGATTTTATTCTGCAAGCTATTTATATTTAACTAAAATATAATGATTACTTTGGACAAACACACCGCTGTTTTTTTTTTTTTTTTTCAGAACGGAAAAGAAAAGAACGAGAGTTATCGCCTTTTTCACATTCATGGTATAGTATAAGAACCGAGAACTGTATTGAGTGTACATGATGGTATGTTTTGTTGAATCGGGAAAGGCAGGGTCATAGGCTTGATACTTATTGTTCTGTCACCAGCTTATTTGCATACATGGTAGTTTGAATCATGCACTGATTTTCTGGGCAAGATATTTGCTCGTAGTTACTGGTGGGCATACAGAACGAAGTTCGGTTGGAATGACATGGAAAAAAAAAGGAGATTGATTGCATTCTTTTTTTTCACATTCATGCATGGTATAATAGTATGAGGTCTGATAATAGCATTGCGTGCATGTACCCTTTTTAGCATTATCGTTATTCTACGGCATGAGGATTTTGTTTCATTTTGAGTATTGATATCGTAACTTCCAGCGGTTGAAACTCTCAATAACAATAGCCCTTGATGTAATATGTCTTAGGGACTGTGTATGCACAAGTGCATTTTTTTTTCTTTTCCTAGATTTGCTTTAAGGTTTCCCTTCTGCAGTAACATTCATGTTTATGCAAATTTTGTTTCAATTTAACTTAAGCAATGATATAACTTCCAGCTGTTGAAACCTGAATAACAATAGTGGTCACTGATGTTAAGTGTCTTAGGAACTGTAATATACACATGCATTTGTTTAAAGCTTTTCCTTCATACAGTAACACTCATGCATGCATAAGCTTTTTTATGTTGGGTTAATAGGGTTAGATTTCCCAAATATTTATCATGCCGGGCATGAAGGCAGACATAAGTTAAAAAAAAAAGGAAAAAAAGGGGGATAGAACAATATTTAATAAAGTTTGCATTCTCCAGGGAACAAAGGTTGCATTTATTTGGGAAGTAGAAGCCATTACTTCTTAAGAGATGTAATTGTATTTTAGATTTATTCATATATGCAAACAACCCAACCAGTACATGTTTTAGATAAAGGATTTTGGAATTACACGTGGAATGCAGTTTTAGTTCAAAGGAGGAAGGGGAGGGGCTCAAGCTCTCGCACTTAAAGTTATGTGTGCGGTAGAGCATGTTAAACACGGTATGGATGTTTGTAGTGGTGATTTGGGGTGTGTCATGTTGTGTGGTGAGTGTGTGACTGCTTTAGGTCTTGTAATGAAAATACAAATAGATATGTTCCATTCTAGAGAGTCAGATGTTAGATGCATTGAATTTTTCATTGACACTGGTACAACAGTATTCGATTCCTTAGATAGTTTATCTGGTAAAACGTTATCCTGCTCGGGTCTTTTGTTTAAAACATTGAAGATATTATGGAGGGTTTAAATTTAATTTCAGTTAATGTCAGAGGTATAAGGGACAGACACAAGAGGAAAGCAATTTTTGATTGGGTCAGAGAAAAAAGAGGTGATGTAATCTTCTTGCAAGAAACTTATAGTTCACAGGATATCGAGGGAGATTGGAAAAAAGGGCTGGGGAGGACAAATAATTTTCAGTCACGGGACGAATCACAGCAAAGGTTGTACTTGTTTTACTAGCACCTGGATTGAATTTTAAGCTGGAAAAGGTGGTGTAAGATAATGATGGACGCTTTAATATTGCTTAAAGGAGACTTGATGAGGGAAAATGTAGTATTAGGAAATGTCTATTTCCAACAAGGGAAAAGTAAAACAACAAGTAGACTTTCTACAAAATTTAGATAAAGATATTTCTGAGTTGTTATCTTGCAATTATTCACTCATTTTGGGGGGAGACTTTAATGTAATATTGAATAAAGACTTGGATTATTTTAGAAGAACGATTAATGTGAGAACTACCTTTGTAGATCATTTGGAGATGTTTTTGAAGAAACAAGGCTTAATTGATATATGGAGGGAACGGAACCCACGAACGAGGAAATTTACTTTTAGACAAAATAATCCATTGGTTCAAAGTCGTTTAGACTATTGGTTCATCTCAAAAGATTTAGAAACTATAGTTGGTAATTGTGATATAATAACATCAATAGCTCCTGATCATTCCAGCATATATTTTGAATTAAAATCTACTAAAAGTTATGGAAGATACGGAAAGTCGTATTGGAAATTCATAACAGTTTATGCTTGGATAGAGATTTTGTTCAAGGAATGTCAGAGGAAATACGAACTGTAGAAAGTAAGTGGGTTAAAGGGAATTCGAATCTAAATCGTCTTTTTGGGATTTTCTAAAATGAAAATGAGAAGTTTTGCAATGAAGTTTTCAAGGAAAAATCGAAAGAGAAAAGGACTTTTATAAAACAACTTGAGAATGATATAAAAACCCTGGGGAAAGATATGGTGACCTCTTCTGAAAGTTCTACAATTATTAATGATATTGACAATAAAAAGAGTCAGCTAAAGAAATTGTATAATAACAGTGTAGAGGGACTTAAAGTTAGGTCAAGAGCAGCTTGGTATGAAGAAGGTGACAGAATAAAGAATATTTTGAGGCAGTTACTTCAGTGGAAATAAAAAGAAAACAATTATTAGGGAACTGTACAATGAGAATGGGGGAAATAACAAAGAGAAAAACGTTATAATGCAAATAATCGTTTCTTTTTATGACAATTTGTACTCTGAAAAATCATTGACAAGAGATGTATTCATTGACAATATGTGTAAGAACATCCCCAAATTAGACAATGTAAGCAAAAGTTCTTGTGAGGGGAAAGTCACTATAGATGAATGTTACAAAGCGTTAAAGAGTATGAAAATTAATTAATAAATCTCCTGGCAATGATGGATTCACAGTCGAATTTTATCTAACGTTTGGCCACTGATAGGAAAGCTGTTGGTTGAAGTTTTTTTAATGAAGCTGTTTGATACGGGAAGACTGTCGACATCTCAGAAACAAGGTGTAATCACTTTGATAGAAAAAGAAGGCAAAAAATCCATTATTTATCAAAAATTATAGACCGATCACCTTATTAAATGCAAGACTATAAGATACTCGCAAAGGTTATGGCGACCCGAATAATATATGTTTTAGATGAAATTATTCATTTAGATCAAGTGGGTTATATGAAAATAGATATATTGGAGAAGCAATACGTCTGATAGACGATATGATTTTTCATAGTATTAATAGTAATGAGGAGGACATTTTCTTAATAGCAGTTGATTTGAAAAGGCGTTTGACTCTGTTTCTCATAATTTCCTTTTCAAAGCTCTAGAATCATTTGGCTTGGTCCGTCTTTTTTGTTCATGGGTTAAAACAATGTTACAATGGAATAAGTAGTTGTGTGATGAATGGAGGTGTCTCGACAGGGTATTTTGATATTAAGCGAGGGGTAAGGCAAGGTGACCCCACTTTCTCCTTATTTGTTTCCTCCTAGTAATTGAGATATTAGCACATACAATAAGAAACGATAACGTGGATCAAAGGTATAGAGTTTGGTGATTTTGAAATTCGACAAGGTCTTGTACGCTGATGACAATGACCTTTATTTGTTAAAAATATAAGTTCAATTTTTGAGAATAAAGGATATTTTTCAGGCTTTTTTTTAATCAAGTGGGCTAAAAGTTAATATTGAAAAAACAAATGTCATAAGGTTAGGGGAAAGTATTGAGGGTTCGCAATCACTTCCCATGGGCAATAGAGTGACAGAAGTGAAAATTTTAGGAGTTTATTTTTCATTGGATATTAACATTAGGGAGGAACTTGATTATAAAGAGATACTTAGTAAAATAAAAAGGCTTCTGGGTTGGTGGAAGCAAAGGGATCTAACCATTATGGGAAATTCATTTACTTAAAACTTTTGTCTCTCTCCAAACTGAATTTACGTCTCTTCGGCTTTAGTTGTGCCCAAATGGGGTGGTAGCTGAAATTAAAAAGTTATGTTTTTGAATTAATATGGAATGGGAAAGATCGTATCAAAAGAGCGAGCTGTTACCAAGTTATGGTGATGGAGGTTTAAGAATGATTGATTTTTGATTTATTGTGAAAACCCAAAGGATTATGTGGCTTGAAAGAGACTTCTGTATGGAGAAAGGAATATGGATGGAAATTGTATTTTTGACCATATCTTTTAGGACGGTTTGGGGGAAGATATGTTTCCCTTTGCAATTATGATATGAAACTACTTACAGTCAAAGCCACCAATATTTTATTTAGAAATGTTAAAGCATGGCAGGATATGGAGAGCTGTAGGAATTTTCAGAAGGGAAAAACTAATCCAATAATTGTTAATGATAAAAACTACCTTCATAAAAACAAATGATTTTTCATGAAGAATTGTATAAGAAAAATATTTATTTAGTTGATCACATTCTCGATAAGAATCAAATCAGACCACTGCCATACTTTCAGAATTTAGGGTCTATGTAGTGATAACATAGCTAAGATTTGGGAAATGTGCAATGTTTATTTTAAGAGCGGGAAATTTGATGGGGGGCCAGACAAATACTACTGAGTAGATGTACGAGATTTTAATATTACTTTAAAGATATCTGAAAATACGATCCTATTGAGAGACCTAACATCAAGAAAGGTCTACGATCATTTTATAACAGATTTGCAACGTTATACACTTTAAAATTCGGGATGGTCAAAATGATTTTGAATTCTCAAAAAAGGAAACTAAAGATATATCTATAAAACCCAGAATCACAACGCTTTTGTTAAAGATTAAGGAATTTCAGTACAAATTACTCCACGGATGCAATTTATACAAAGAACGTCTATTAAGATTTGGTTTTGTTGAAGACGACCAGTGTTCTTTCTGTAAACAAATGACGGAGTCATATTTGCATTTATTTTGGGACTGTGTATATGTCAAGCCCCTGTGGCAGGGAGTGATTAAAAGATTTGGGCTTGTAGAACTACAAAACGTAAAGTGGGAAAATGTTCATGTTGGAATACTGGGAAACTCATTTAGGATTAAGTGCTGCAATACATTAATTTTTTACAATTAAGTATATCATATATCGGTCAAGGTCAGAGGGTGCAGTTCCTAAGTTAGATAGATTGTTTAAAATAATATTGGAATATAAAGGATGAGGAAAAAGAGTTGGCTATAAAAGAAACAAACTATGTAAACATCTACAAAAATGGGAAAGTATTAAATTACAACCAGTGTCAAGACATTTATCTTCAGATTCAATTCATCAAGACTGAAAGCAGTCGGTGGGTGCCGGTGTGTGTGGGTGTGTGTCGTGTGGTCGATGGATTGTGTGTGCCAGATGTATTTTTTTTTTTTGGGGGGGGGGTGTCCGGGTCGGGGTGAGAAAAGGTTTATGTGTGCATGCATATTCTTTTTTTCATATATATGTGTATATAAGGGGTTCATTCTTCTTGTTTTGCTCATTAACTGATGTTTTTATCAAAGAAAATTATGCTATAGAAACAAAATGAAGACTGTATTATATATTTTGCTTATATTGATTTATATGGATGTATTGATGCTTATTTTGAATGAAATCCCCAATAAAAACATTATGGAAAAAAAGAAGTATCTGTATACGAAATTGATCCTCGATTTCTCGTGAACGGCACAAAATCATCCCTCCCCCCCCCCCCCAGGTTGTAAGAACCTGTCTACGCCACTGACGCCATCCTACCATGCTACCCGCGGTTGAATAAATGGTTCATGTTTCAGTACTATGATCGAGCGATAATGGAACCAATTTATTGCAATAATAGTCAACTGCTGAAATTAACAGCCAAAGTTTCTTTTTATTTTGTCTTAATTTTAAAAAAGTATAAACTTGCCCTTTTATATATCAAGAAATATGTATAAAAGGGGAAGAAATGTTGCTTGTTCCGAGGGGGGGGGGTGGGGGTTGTATGCTGTTAGTCACCATTGAGGTGATCCCATAAAGGTTTAAGGTGGGCCCCCCAAGAGGGGGGTCCACTCGCTAGTCATAAGGACCAGCTAGTCATAATGACCGCTATTCGTAAGAACTACTTGTCATAATCACCGATCTCTCCACTAGTGGAGAGATCAGTGGTCATAATAGAGAAGAAAAGGCTCATTATTCATAAGGTTCATTATTCATAAGGTTCATTATTCATAAGGGCTGCTATCATAAAAAACAGAAGAGGTCGCTATTCATAACACGGAAAAGAGGGTCGTTAATCATAAGGGCCCTCCATTCATAATAGGAGAAAAAGGTCATTATTCATAAGGTTCAATATTCATAAGGGTCACTATTCATAATCGGATAAGAGGGTCACTATTCATAATCGACGAAGAGAGTCGCAAGTCATAAA
>JAPZVO010001258.1:0-19780 GCA_029962745.1 Echinometra lucunter | reverse complement strand
TCTTACCTTTTGAAATATAAATGTATGAATATAACTAGATCCCATAAAAAGATAGTGGTCAGTTGTGAGAAATGAAATGGCAGTGCATTAGTTAGCTTATCGAGCTGACCATTTTAACCTCTATTACCGAAATCGGCCTGAAATTGAGTTGATAACACCTAAATAACCAATTTGAGCCAAGGGAGCTCCCCATAAAAAGCGAAACAGAAACTGCCATTTCACATCAAATTCTTCCATTTCTATTGTACCCTATTCTTCTGTTATTAAATTTGGTTTGATTTTTTAAATTGTACAAGTAATTGGGGTTTATTAAAATCAGTGACAGTGAATAATTCCACTATATATGTTGTAGCCTTGATGATGTTTAAAGCACAATAAATAAAAAAATAGTTTTATAATTGAATGTACAATTATACCTGTCTATCTTTTATTCTAGGGCGTAACTTGGATGAATTGAATCGTAAATCGAAAGAGCCTGGGAACAGAATATGAGAAAGTAAGAGTATGCAAAAGAAAAAAAGGTGAGAGAATATTAAATACCTGGGATAGAGAGGTTTGATAAAAATGGGAGAGAGAAGAAAAAAAAGTCGGTATGATAGAAAGAGTGGGGGAGAGTGAGGGAGGAAGAGAGAAAAAATATAAAGAGAGGGAGAAAGGGTGAAAAAAGTTTCCAAAGAGGTTGAGTTGGGGGAGGGGTACCAACATCATTCGATGTGATGTTCCCTATTTAATGAGAATTTCCCTACCTGCTTCGCCTTTCCGGCAGCATTGTTGGAGAAGGTTAAAATGACCCATGAGGTCTCAATAGATGTGGTGGTGATGTCAAATTCAAATTAACTCGCAAAAAAAAATAATCAAATCAAGATAAATGAATCCATAAATACATTAAGTAATTAACTAATTCATTCATGCATGTCATGAAATAAAAAACTCCTGAAATAAATCGAATTGGTAAATATATGAATAAATGGTAAGAATTACACGATAAATTCATAAATAACCAAAAACAGTGATAGGCTGGAAAAAAAAATTGAATACATGTCGAAATTTTTGCCCATAACATTCGCCGTCCGTTTTGTTGTAGTGGTTCGTTTGTTTTTTTTTTGTTTTTTTTGTCATTATAGTAAATTACAAGTATGGAAAATTCATGCCCTGTCAGCGCTTCTACGTCCTCGGGCACGTAAGTCCAGTGCTGGGAGCTAGTCTACCCCTCTGTACCTTACCCAGGCGCCTGGGCAGGCGCTAGCTATACCGTACCGTAAACAAAGCTTTAATAGCAGACGACGCATCACATTGATATTGCATGTTGATGGATATGGATCAGCGTACAGATTTTATTCAATTTCAGTAGTACGCCCGTAGTGAGGGAGAGGTACCCCCTATCCCGAAATGCATTGCGCGTGGTCACAAAATCAGCTTGGCAAAAACGTCATGAATTTAGCACACTGGTAAAATCACTGATAACAGTGGTCATTAATTACTGAAAGATGATAGATTTTAGAAACATATTTTTCAAGGTATCAAATTCTTAATTTTGTTTTACATAATTTATGCTTTCAATATATATTTTCATTTATAATTCGAAAAATCTTATTCTTGTCATAATCCCTCTTTTTGTTTTCATGTCGCTACTACTACTCCGTCATTGTATTATATGGGTTTAAGGTTTTGTTGGCATGACTACCAAAATGTGCGCGCACTGCAACTGCTTGCGCGTATGAAGTGAACCTTCCTAATAGCAACACTGAAAAGTGTTGACGCCCTCTACGTTCGTTGGGGCCGTATTCTGAAAATTGTGTAATCTTTGCAATCAGAAATAGCGTACGACATTGGCTCACATCGCGAACTTTTGTCTTGTGTGCTGGTCATTTGCGCACTTTATACCAACCATAAGTACGCGTTTTAAATTTGTTATGACAATTAACACAGTGAAGATAACACAAAAGATAACACGATTTTCAGAATACCGACCAACTGATATCATGACCTAATTTGCTCGATCAACTTATGGCAAATCTCTCTTTTGTTTGAGCTTTGAGGTGCTTTCACATATGATGCGAGAGTGTGATAACACGCTGTGTCACCACACTTTTTGTGTACAAGCCTATGGGGTATAGGGCGACAAAAAATGTCGCTGAGGCAGGACACACTTTTGTTTGCTGCCTAGATACAAAAAAATGCGCACCAATCAAATTTCTAAAAAGTTAGCACAAAAAATTGTTGCCATGAGATTGCTTACGCAAGTTTTGACAATATGCTATTTTATTTGAGAGTTGACGCGTATAATGCACGTTCATTAGCATATGTGGTGACACAAAGTCCCATCATGTGTGAAGACAAAACAGTGTGGCGCCACAGTGTGTTACCACACTGTCGTATCATGTGTGAAAGTACCTTTAGTGTGCTAATGCACGTTCATTAAAATAATGGAGCAGTTTACTGTGCCATATGTGAACAGGTGCCCATAAGTGATGCAGTTATTGAATAATGTTACCATCGCCAAACAATGTTTGAAGGGGGTGTATAGGAATGGTCGGGTGGGCGGTCCATTGCAAATCTTGCGAATTGAACTATTGGGTCTTTGGATGAAGATGAGCAAGGCATATTTTTTTATATGTCAGAAATTGAGTTGCCTTGGTAATGGCATATTTTGCAGTAAATCAAGAAAATCTTGTGGATCAAATTACTTCCTCATTTTCGAGCAATACTCATGAAATTTGTCACACAAATTAGGTGGGGGTATTAATCACCTTGAGTATTATTTCTCTTTGAATAAGCACCTAATAAGTACGACAACTATGGCATGCCATTAGGGAATCAGTACAAAATGTATTTCACTTGAACATATTTACGTTTTTCTTTCACACAACCATTGCACTCTAGCAAATTGTATTTCACTTCTAAAATATATTTCACTTTTGAAAGTCATTTTACCTTTCACAAAAATTTATTTCACTTTTCACCAAAAAAATTTCACTCTTCACAGAAATATGTTTCATTTTTTTCTCACATTACATTTCACTTCTCATAAAAATTAATTTCACTCTACACAAAAATACTTTTTCACTTACATTAAAAAAAAATCATTTCACTTTGCACATAAATACATTTCAATTTTCACAAATGTTTCACTTTTCACAAAAATTCGTTTCATTATGAAAAAAAATAATAATTTCACTTCCAGCAAAAATTCATTTCACTTTAAAGAAAAAAAAAATCGTTTCACTTTGAACTAAAAGTCAATTCACTTTGAAGAAAAGAATCATTTCACTTTCAGCAAAAAATTCATTTTAGTTTTAAGAAAAAAAGAATCATTTCACCTTCAGCAAAAATTCATTTACTTTTGTTGGATAATACAAAGCAATCAATTGATCTCGAGCCCCTATACATGGTATACATAGGCTTGTTTTGTAGGTAACAGCATGGCTTGTCATCCGGGGCGCCTTTGATCGTGTACGTACGTAAAATTCATTCCTCTTTCACACCAAAGCAATTTCACTCGTACTCCGCCAAAAAAAAAAAAAAAATATATATATATATATATATATATATATAAATATGTTCCTCTGCTTTCTCCGCCTTAAGGATGTGCTCTTGGCAAGCTTAGCTCTGGCTTATATAGCTCTGGCTTAGCTCCCAAACTCGTGTACGTCATCGATATATTCATAGGGTACGTACATAAAATTCTTTTCCTCTTTCTCACACCGAAACCATTTCACTCTCTGCCAAAAAATATGTCCCTCTTTTTTTTCGGCCCAAAGGAGGTGCTATTTGTGAGCTTCCCCAGCTATTAGCTTGGTGCTCGCAATTCGCAAACATTGGCCAAGTGTTTCGGGATACCTTCAGTCGTGTTCGCAGTAAATGTACCATGAAATACGTGGCCGAATGTGATACTACGAGAAATCATGGACAGAAGTCCTTCATGCATACCGCTGCAAATTAAGCTCACAGTCTAGCTATCGGCATTCTGTTGCCTCGTGTTTTAGATAAAATGTAATGCTGCCATCTCGGGAATATTGAAAAAGGTTCGGAATTCATATGGGATGATTAAGGCACGATGCAACCGAACCGCGTCTTGCAGACGTCGGAAATTAAGCTAGGGATCAAAAAGACAGTTTGAGCCCTTGTACATAGAAAAAATGATGAAAAACACCCCTTTATATTTTCATGAAGTGAAGATTATTGTATGAACTCATAAAGACAAAAGTTTGAATCGTGCCATTAACCTGCACCTATAGCACTTCTTTTTCATGATTTTTTTTTTAAATTCTCATTTTGAACACAGGAGCTTGTGAAAATATGTTCTCTGGTCAACATAAAACTTGTGTGCCCCGCCCCTGGAGTCCATCATGCATTGTGAGCGGATGATAGGTATGTGACTATTTGTGTTTTCCCTGTGACTTTTGCAATACATCACGTGCAACAAGTTTTAAATCACGACCTATAGGCCTCGTCATATAATGCTCAACAGCTTAAAGGGCCAAAAGAGTACTTGGTTCCTCATTTCTGCTTTTTTCTCAAGCCTCCTGTTTCATTTCTTTGATTGCCAAAAATGACTTAATTTGACAATTATGTCACAGACTACATACACATAGAGAGCACACAAGGATCTCTTCTGACAGAAAGCAGACAGCCATTTTCAAAGCAACCGCAAAACAATGGACCAGAGCGTGTTGATTGATATTGGATCAATGATATTACATTCATAGAGTAGATGCATCGTAAATCTACAACACAATAACTGCCTGAGGCTTTGATAAGTGTACAGGTATGTAACGTTGACTTTGAATAGCAGAGATATTGGAATAAGAAGGAAAAGAACAAATCTGTTTTGTTTCACAAGTTTAATACATAGCTGGAACAAAACATGAATGCAGGAGCACCAAAAAGTGAGGGCCATACGCCCCTTCATGAAGCTGCTTTTAATGGTCATGTTGACATTGTTAAGAGCTTAATAGAGACTGGATCAGAGGTAGATGCGAGTAATGAGACTGGTCTCACACCTCTTCAAGTGGCATCAGCAAATGGTCATCTTGAGGTCGTGCAGTGCCTCGTTAGTCACGGCGCAAAAGTTAGCAAGAGCAATAAGGATGGCTTCACTTCTCTTCATTGGGCATCCCAAAATGGTCATCTTGGGATAGTTCAGCACCTTGTTAGTTGTGAAGTAGAAATTGATAAAAAGGTTTGGAATGGTAAGGCCAGAGGTAGGACACCTCTATGGCTTGCGTCACAGTCTGGTAATCTAGAAGTAGTCAAGTACCTCGTTGGTAAAGGAGCACAGACTGAAACTTGTGATGGCATTGCTTTTACACCTCTTCATGCTGCATCACTAATGGGTCATCTTGATGTTGTTGAGTTTCTCATTTCTAGCGGATTGCAGATTGACAAAGTTACTAACGAGGGCAAAACACCTCTTCACTTGGCATGCATTGATGGCCATTTTCACGTAGTTCAGTACCTCGTTAACCATGCACAGGTTGACATGGCTGATCATAAGGGTAGCACACCTCTTCATGAGGCATCCACGTATGGCTATAGTAATATCGTGCAGTGTCTGTGTGCTTATGGGGCTCCAGTTGATGTGACTAATAATCAGGGTCACACGCCTCTTCACATGGCATCAATGTTTGGTCATCTTGTTACTGTAGAGCACCTTCTTGCTAAAGGGGCGCAGAATGAAAGGACTGATGAATATGGCTGGACCCCTCTTCACTATGCTGCCTCCAGAGGCCATCTTGGTGTAGTTCAATTCTTCGTCAGCAGCGGAGCGAAGGTTGACATGATTGGTAATGATGGTTCCACGCCTCTTTCCTTTGCATCTTCTAATGGCCATCTGGACATAGTTAAGTTCCTAACTGATAATGGAGCTGAAATTGGCAAGCCTAATAATGATGGCAGAACACCTCTCCACTTGGCATCAGCCAATGGTTGTCTTGATGTAGTTCTCTATCTCCAGAGCAAACAAGCTGCACGAGAAGGCCCAAAACCAAGAGGTAAGATTCATATTTTTACACTGATTAGGGGCTGTGCTTTTTTTATCGTAGCAATATATAAAACTTTGTTAGAATCATTAGATGGGCTTATATGATGAACCTTTTTTTATGAAGCTTTTCATTATGAAAATGAGATGTCAAATTGTTATGTAGGCCTATATAAAAAGCATTTTAGCCATGCATAAAAAACGCATATTTCATTGTGCTTAATTTGCACATGCAATATGAGAACATATCCAGTGGAACACTTAATTCCCCATAGGCTACTGTAAAACTTGCCATGCAATATTAGACTGTATTTTTCCTGGAGGGTTTTTCACAAAGAGTTAAGTTTGACTAGAGTCATGCTTAAGCCCAGTGCGCGCCCAGTATTTAACACGTAATCTCAGTGATAGACTTCCCAATAGTGCCCGTCCCCTGAGCATGATCTGACCAATGCGGAGAAGTGTAATATACAGCATGCAACTAGGAATTTAAGTGAGACTTTAGTAAAACTTAACTCTTTGTGAAACACCCCCCCCCCCTCCTGTTAGCGTGCGCAATATAATACAACGTGTTATGCTTGGTTATGCAATACATGCAATGGGCCATTGCCAATGATACTTGATTACATCATAAAGAGGTAAATCAAACTTGTGTGATCAAAATCAATGGATGATGAGTGGTCCTATTAACTGAATGTGATTGGCGAAATGATTTTTTATTGAATTTTAAATCATTTTCCTGTGGGGTATAGATAATGATAATTATATTGGATGGCCTCATCCCATGGAATACCAAAAATTATTACCTATACAAGACATTTTAGCTGGAAAATAAAAAGCTGTATTTTGTATGCGTAATCCGAATCCGTATTACAGGAGAGGGCAAGAGTTGCCACATTGCCCTCTTGCGGGTTTTCCTCATGGACCACTTTACTAAACGAGAGGGCAACATTTTGCCACATTCCACGCTTTCTTGTCAGTGCGCAAATACAAAGATATGCATTAGATTCATTACACAAGAAAGGTTTGAGCCATATGCCTACTTGTGTGATTGAAATCAAAGATCATAAAGCGCATGGAATGCAAGGAGAGAGATGCTTTTTATTCAATCTTACATCATTTTCCCATGGAAAATAGATAATAATTATATTGTCTGAATTAAATGGAATACAACCTATATTGCCCTCTCTGAATCCAGTATTGAACACACTTTCAGCTTTGGCAATATTAGATTCAGATTGGGCAATATAGGTTGGTATATCATTCAGCGCCAGTCACTATTATATATATATATATATATACATGTATATTACACTTCTTAGGTCCAATATCGCACAAATGGAATTGCCCCTGATTTGTATCTTCTGGTATCCCATTCAGAGCCATCTGATACAGTTGTGATTATCTGTTCATTATATTAAAAGCTCTAAAAGCTGTTGATATGGTTATGGCATGCTTATTATATTACAGACAGTGCGCATCAATCAGTGTCTCCACTTTCACCATCACCATCGCTGCCATCATCGCTGCCACCATTGCGATCACAAGTGCTGTATGTATAATAACTCCTGTTTTGATAATCAGTCTTATCAGGTAGTCATACTCAAGACAATTTGAAAGTTTAAAGGACTTTTGATGAAAAACCTGTTACTGGAAGCGAGCTTTTCTGTGTTTCATGTTGAAGAAAATCACTGAATGAGATGAAATGTGATAAAACCGGGATAAGACCAGGTTTCTCTGGTTGCCTTCTTAAGTGAGAATATATAAAATGTTCGTTGCCACAGATGGAGAAAACGCATACCAAACCTTTCATAAATCCCCTTATTGATGTCGTGTGATTTCAATAAAACAGGTCGATTGTAGTTTTGAAAACAAATTCTCACAAGCTGCAATGACTGGCGCATTCCAAGGAAAATGGAACTAATGAATAGACAAAAATATAATTTTTTCTTGCATGCTATATAGCAGTTTTGTTTCACGTTTTCATTTTTTTGCTATATTCATTATTGAAAAATATATATATTCAGTCATACTGATCTCTACGGTGCATAGAAATTGTCATCGATTCATTAGAGGGGGTACCCAAAGCTGAAACAATGTTCCTTCATTTAAAAGAGCATGATTTTATTAGCAGAAAATCATCTGCCTAAAGTTTTTATGCCTCCACCCACCGTAGGTGGTTGCTGGAGGCATTATGTTTTTGGGTCGTCCGTCCGTCCCGTTTTCATTCTCGCGATAACTTAAGAACCGTTTGACAGATCAACTTCAAACTTGGCTCGTGTGTGCATATGGGAGGGACAGTGATCAGATTAGATTTTAGAGTCTCAAGGTCAAAGGTCAAGATCATAGAGGTCATTATGTACATAGAAATGGTTTGTTTTCACCTAACACAACAACCATTTGACCGATCAACCTCAAACTTGGCACAGGTATGCATATGGGAGGGACAGTGATTTTGGGGTCCCAAGGTCAAAGGTCATAGAGGTCATTATGTACATAGAAATGGTTCGTTCTTGTGATAACTCAGTAACCATTTGACAGTTCAACAAAAATTGGCTCATGTATGCATATGGAAAGGGCAATGCTCTCATTAGATTTTGGGGTCACAAGGTCAAAGGTCAAGTTCAAAGATGTCATTGTATAAATGAAAGTAAATCAACATGAAGTGCCATTTATTTCTGATTTGGTAATGGCTGAGGCATAAAGTTCGACCACACGTGGTCGAAGATTCATCTGCCTAAATTTTTTTTTAAAGTCATGTTGCAAAGAAAAAAAACAAAATATGGTAAGATTTCAGCCTATTTTTGACCCCTCAGCTGTGTCCCAGTTTCGATTGGGTACCCACAGTGATGTCATTCTGGCTACCTTGTCACGCAATTCTAGCAAAATGCGCGCAAGGTGTAATACGTATTGTACAGTCCGAGTGATGTTTGTTATTCCGAATGTTTGTTATTCCGAAACACGCAAATCACGTATACCTAGATGTTTGTTAATCCAAAAATGAAAAAAGGGTTCGTTAATCTGAACATTTGTGGCTTTATTCCGGAGGTTCGTTTGTCTGAAGGTTCGTTAGTCCGAAAATGAAATAAGGTTCTTTATTCCAAAGGTTCGTTAATCCGAAAATGAAATAAGGTTTGTTGTTCCAAAGGTTCGTTAATCCGAGTATGAAATAGGGTTCGTTATTCCAAATGTTTGATAGTGCGAAAATGAAATAAGTTCATTAGTCCGAAAATAAGGAGCGAACTAACGACCCATTTCGTTTTCGGACTAACGAACCTTCAGAATAACAACCTTATTTTGTTTTCGGATTAACAAACCTTCGGAATGACAAACCTTTTTTCATTTTCAGACTAACAAACCTTATTTCATTTTCAGACTAACGAACCTTAGGAAAAACGAACCTTCGGACTAACGAATCTTCGGAATAACGAACCTTCAGAATAGCGAACCTTTGGAATAAACGAACCTTCGGAATAACGAACTGTAACCGTACAGTCCATAGCACGCGCCACAACTGCAATGCACGAAGCTGGTAACCACATCTACGTTTGTTTTTGTTTGTTTTATTTCTGTCATAAAAAGAATATACAATTACATGAATATACAAAGAAAATAACAAAAGTAAAATGAATACAATAAATATATATAAAAGAAAAAACTGTACAGAAGTATGGAAACTTAGAAAAAGAAAAAGAGAGTCAAAGAAAAAGAGAGAAAAATGTAAAAAAAAAATAGTTGTTCAAATGAAAACAAGGATGTGCAATTTCGGATATCTTTGGGAATGCTGTTAAAGAACTGAGCCCCCTGTAAAAAAAAATGTGCATTTGCAATAATTTGTTCTGGGTTTCGAAACGCTTAATTTTTTACTACGTAGATGGTAAGGTCTTGGGGCGTAAAAATGTTTTCAATTAAAAAAATTCGAGTCAGTCTATTGATTTTAAACATCATAACTTGAATGTGGCAATTTTGCCTAGATTTAAGGGTCTCCCATATGAGTATTTCATGCATTGAAGTAACAGAAAATGTGAATGTGGTTTTATATTGAAAATACTTTTACCCTGCTCTATTTTGCAACTTTTGTGATTGATTGTTAGATTTATCATAGGAAGATTGCCGTATTGTATCTGCATAATCTAGGTTAGGTAGGATAACATTTTGATATATATTTTCAAGTTTCTTCTGTTAATGTATTTTCTTAAGCGACGTATAGAAATGAGACCATGCGTCCAACCTTTTTCACAGAGATGATTGACATGTATATCCCACTTCAGTTCTGAATCAAGCATTTCATAAATTTCACATTATTAATCACGTGACCGTTTATACTTAAATTAAGCTTAATATGTTTTTTGAGCATGTGTCTGTTTCCAATGAGCATACACATGGTTTTGTCATAACCTTAAGTCTGTTTCTGATCATCCATCTGTCCAGAATGAAATAAGGTTCGTTAGTCCTAAAATGAAATAAGGTTCATTAGTTCGAAAATGCTATAATCTGTGGCGAAGTCGGGAAAGCCGGGAGGGACGGGCGTCGGGGAGAATCACTCTTTCTGTTCAGTTGTTGTGGGGGGGGGGGGGAGGGCCTGATCTATCATGACCAAGTAGTATACGTATGCCGTATTCTTTCAAAGGGGGTGATCATAGGCTTATGGGACTAGTTTATTTTCAATCCTGAATCCATGCAAGAATCGATGTTATGTTTACCGTTCGTCGCCAGCCCTGTTGATGTCGGGGGGGGGGGGTTCATGCATTTTTTTCATTGTTTTGACTATATTGGAAGATCAATTCTCGATTAGATGTTTACCACTTGTAAGCCGAAAAAATGTTGCTTGGCGGGGGGGGGGGGGGGGGGTTGTTTCGACCCAGAATAGGAGTGAGGGGCTCGATCCCTTTTTTGGACTGGGGGGCAACTTTTTGAAATGGGGGGGGGGGGGAATAGACACTAATTTTGCATTAAATGTCTTATAAGAGGGCAAGACAAGAGTAGTGACGTCCTCAGACATGGGGGATGCCATGGAGGCAGGGGCGTCCGTACGCCCCTGCCCCATAGGCCCCTCGTACGCCCCTATCCTCCCCCAAAGCACTGGGGGTGTTTTCAACTTGGATCGCATCAGTTGTGATTGTGACTTCGTTCCAGCATTCTGGAACGCCTAGGGGAAGGGGTGGGAGGAGTGGGCACGCCGACATGTGTACCAACAGGACCTAAGCTATTGATAATTATGATGATGATCTTTTAATTAAAACACTGTATTTGTTTTTATAAGAAGTTTATTTCATTTTCGTACTAACGAACATTATTTCATTTTCGGACTAACGAACCTTATGTTATTTTCGGATTAACGGACCTTATCTCATTTTCGGACTAACGAACCTTATTTCATTTTCAGATTAACGAACCTTCGAAATAATGAGCCTTTATTCATTTTCGGACTAAAGGCTTTTGGAATAACGAACCTTGATTCATTTTCGGATTAACGAACCCTTTTTCATATTCGGACTAACGAACCTTATTTCATTTCCGGACCAAAGAACCTTCGAAATAACGAACCTTGATTCATTTTCTCACTAACGAACCTTCGGCATAACGAACCTTTCTTCGTTTTCGGATTAACGTAGCTTCGGTATAACAAACCTTTTATTTCATTTTTGGACTAACGAACCTTTGGAATAACGAACCCTATTTAATTTGTGGAATAACGGACCTTCGGAATAACGAACATCACCCGAGAGAAGTACAAAATGTATGTGAATGAAAAAAAAAAAAACCTTCATTCATCATGTAGGATTTGAATATTAGATATTCTGAACACATTTTTGTGTTCTGATAAGGGACGGATATATTTTTCATCATAAAATGATGAATTGTCAACAGCCATATGCATTAACAGCCTCCAAATAAACAATTTCAGTGAATTTGGGGAAAATTTTTATATATATTTCATATATATGGATAGCTGAAGGTCTCTTTATCATATGACACCAAAAAAGTCCAAAAATGTTTCATGCTTGGATGAGCACTGCCCACTTTTGTAAAGGACATGAAAATTAGGTTGTGCAGGAATTCACTATCCATTTTGGCTGAGATGAGTTCTCCAGCTTAGAAATTGCTTATGGTATGATGAGTTTATGACAGATTATGATGGATATGGGTTGGTGCGGTGTATGACATGATATTATGTAATCAAAAGTTTATGCATCATTGATCATATTTTGACCATGGAAGTTTAAATGCATTACCTGCTGTTGATCTGTGGTAATCATTAGGGTTGGGAATAGTGCTGGGTATGGCATGGTTTATGTCACCATTATTCAGGAAGAGAAATTTGATTATTCAGAATCAAACACTGATCCAATCATTCAGTCAATCAAACACTGATTCAAGCAATCAGTCAATCAAACATTTATTCAACAAATGAATCAATCAACTGTGATTCAATCATTCAATCAATCGAACACTGATTCACTCAACCAAGATCAATCAAACACTGGTTCAATCAATTAAGTCAGCGCTTCTCAACTGGACGTCAGTCCAAAATATTTTGGGAAAAAATCTTGAATTCAGCTTTATTGTTAACATCAAATTGAATTGAATTTATCAAACATACTAAAATAACATCAACAGTTGTGGATTGTCGTCAGTGCAATATGCTTAAAATTTTTGCAGAGTTTCTGTACATTTGGGGTGGGGGTATTATATCAATCTTTCATTTATTGCAACCATACATGTAGGTTGGATTCTGTAATGTAATGTAGGTAATGTAGTGGTCCAGATAATTATCTCACAATTCGTTCTCTATTTTCTTTTGTCATGTTTTATTGATTTTTTTTTTCTCATTGGGATTTTATGATGTCGGCCTCAAAATACTTTTAAGAATGAAGGTGGGCCTTGAAAAAATTTTAATAACCAAAGTGGGCCTCGAGGTAAAAAGGGTTGAGAAGCACTGAATGATGTAAACAATCAATCAATCAATCGTGAATCAATCTATCAACCAAAAAAAATCAAAAAATCAAATCAATCAATCAACCAAATGAGTTTGGGGCAAGGAGAGATGGGATGAATGGTTTGGAATGGAGCAAAACAAAATGCTTTTTATGGTCCTGTGACGATGAAATACACCTCCCAGAATTGTGACACGTCACATACCCACAACCACCCCCCCCCCAGCACGAACTAAGAGGAGCACTGCTACAATTACCACAGACATCAACACCAGATGATATGGTAATGTCAAAACAAGTTCCTTACTTAAAATTAATTAAAAAGATAATACATGATCACTCATGCATAAACTTTTGAATTCAGCCATAAGCCATGTCATTCACTCCACAAACCCATATCTATCATGATTTATCATAAACTCATCAGACAATCAGCAATTTTTAAACTGGATAACTTTTCACCCAAAGGCAAAGTGGATAGCCATTTCCTGCGCAACCCAATTTTCATGTCCTTTACAATAGTGGGCAGTGCTCACTCAAGCATAAAACATTTTCGGACTTTTTGGTGTCATTTGATAGAAGAGGCTTTCAGCTATCCATATATATACATAAACTTTCCCCAAATTCTATACACATTTTTATTTGGGGGCCATTTGAAAAGTGTATCATTTTGAGGGGACACTCTGTGTATTTACATAGTACAGAAGTTATATCCATTTCAGCTATAGTGCTCGATACAATGGAGCAGAGCAATAGTAAACATACCTTACTTGATAAGTCTGCTGCCGACAGTTTCACGCCTGTTCTTCAGGCGAATGGACTAGTCCATATCGCCATTTACCTGAAGACCGCCAAAAATTGCTAAATCGTCGGTAGCGGACTGAGCAAGTGAGGTATGTTTATATATGATTTTGTCATCAAGGTACCATTAGACTCATTTAACTCTAAAAGAGCCCTGTAGAAGAGCCAGGCTATTTTGGTATGCTATGGCTGGGGGGGGGGGGCATTAATGGCCCTCCCTGAGATTTCAGTCGTCGACTGCCTTATCAAGATGAAAATTAGCAAACATGTCACCTTTGACAAAATCTACAAAATAGTATAGATAAGTTTTCTGAAATAATTTCATTTAATTAATTATGCTAATTAGTACATAAAATCAGACTGTTTGCTCCAAATCAATAAAGCTCCAATTATGCTAATTACAGCCTGCCAAACTAAGTTCGAAGGGGGTATATAGGAATCACCGTACGGTGGGGTGGGCGGGCGGTTGGTCGGTCAGTCGGTCAGTCTGTTGCAAATCTTGCAGAATGAACTACTTCCTAATTTTTTGGGCAATGCTCGTGAAATTCGGCACACACGTTGGTATGGAGATGTGCAAGACACACTGTTTGAATGTGTCGGAAACTGTGTTGCCATGGTATCGGCATATTATTGCACTGAATCAGGGGAAAAGCTTGTGGATCAAACTACTTCCGTATTTTTTGAGCAGTGCTCATGAAATTCAGCACACACATTGGTCTTGGGATGAAGATGTGCAAGACATGTGTTTTCATTGTGTTGGAAACCGTGTTGCCATGGTAACGCAATATAGCTATAAATCGGAAAAATATTGCAGACCAAACTACTTCCTCATTTTTTAGAGCAATGCTCATAAAATTTGGTACACACATAGCGGCAGGGGTATTAATCACCTTCAGTGATATTATTTTTTTTTGGGGGGGGGGTCTAGATACTCTTTGTAGTATTCTCAGCAAATGGACTTTTAAAACATCTTGGTATCAAAATTAATTTTGTATTTATTTCATTGTTTTGAAATTCCTTATGTATCTTTGTTTTTCGACCTTTTGATTTCTATTGTTTTTTTTTTAATGAAATTTGTCAGTGACGCTTCTGTAGTTTTAACCAGTTAATGAAAAAATAAGCAGATATTTATGCATTCTGGCTGAAGACACATTTTGTGTTGGTATTATAATGAAATCCTGTTTTTGAGTTTCAGTCCGACCTGCAGATGGAAAATCATGCATAGCTTTGGAACCGTATGCCCAGGTGTCAGGAATTTTGTCTGCAAAGTTGTGCAAGACTGAAACAAAAAAAAAAGTCGTGAAACGTCGCAGCAAGAGCTATTTGCGTTGCAGATATATCATGCGAAACATTGAGGTTACCCCGTTCCCCCCCCCCCTGTCTCTGTTAGGGTTAAATAGGATTGAGAATGATAAAATTCAAAAATATATTTCTTCTAACCAACAAAGAAACATGCTGAGACAAGAATTTTGGTATTTTCTCTACCCAGAATTGATCTTGAAATAGAGGAAAAACTAATTGAACTAGCACGACACATGCCCTATGAGAAATATCACCATTTCTGTTGTAAGCTGGGTATCGACTTCAACAGGTCTGATATGATCCTAGAAATGCACCGAAGTGACTACTGCACAGCTACAATGAAATGCCTGATTGAGTGGAAGAACAGAACTGGGGGTACTCTAGATGATCTGAAGCAAATCCTCATCACTGTGGAACTCCAAGGATTGCTGTGTCATTTAGGGGAAACTGCATTATGAAAATAGCACTTGGCAAATGCAAAGTTAGGTGTTGGCATGGAGCTACAAAAGTAAGTGTTACTACTTCATGGTCTCATAGTGAAATGAAGTGCCTGTCAGAGTGCAAAATCCTTACCGGTATTTTGTGGAAATTGTAATTTTACTGCATAAAATTGGAAATATATTAAGCTATACATGATCAAGATACCTCTACTACATGTACCTTCATAAGTTTCTCTGCCAAATATAATATGTATGGCATTGACAAAACCTTGTATTCGCAAAAATGCAAAATGTTTATAAGAGTGAAAAAACCATGGCTGTTAACGCCCTATAAGCTATTGGATCGTCTTCCTTTGATATGACGTGGTGGCCTTATTTGGGGGGTAAGAGAGCTATAGGATTTGGACAGGACTTCATCACTTGCCTGATTATTTAGAGATTTTTTATTAATAAAAAAAAGTGATTTCACCAAAATTTGAGATACAAGGTTTTGTCACCCTGGCGACAATATGCCAAATTATGTGAACTTGCAACCCATTTGATAATGGAACCGGGTGCTCCCATTTAGAAATCTATGGGGAATATGAGAATTTAGTAGTCAACGTCTTAATTCACCACTATCACCCAGAATTTTGCTGTTTTCACATCTTTTCGTGCCACTCCATTTTGCTAAGCTACCTGAGAGTTAGATGATATGATAGGTATGAAATCCTGTAAGGAAGGACAAATGAAGTCTACAGTCAAACTCTGGACAGGTCTAGTTCATGAAATAAAACTAAAATTTATTTTTAAGAAAGAGTGCACAGCTATCAATGTTATCTTTATTTTGGGACATTTACTGTTGACTGTCTTTGTAAATGCTCAGTAAAACACTGACTACGTCATGATTATATTTTAATCTTTTGCTTAATAAGAATCCTAATTATTCCCAAATCAAAATCTTATAACTGGAACAACGTTCCTTTGAATCGTTCCTTGTCTGCTCCCGCTCATCTTAATACGTCCTCTGCCTGTTATCGGGGGGGGGGGGGGGGGGGGGAGAGAGGAGAGCCAAATAATTCCCGGTAACTAAGTTTAGAATCAGTGGCGTTGCTAGGATTTCATTTTGAGGGGCGGTGGTGAGTACGCGAATCGTGCGGAACACTTACTGAGTGCGCGAAACGGCTCTCGAGGGGGGGGGGGGGGAGGATGCAGGGAGGGGATGTTTCCGCTACTTACAGTATAAACTTACGTTGCCTAATTTCACTGACACTACTTAATCATTAACTCTACTCATTTAACGTTTATTTTTATGGTAATTCTGCTTCATGATCTTGTGCATTTAATGTTTAATGCCCCCCCCCCCCCCCATTTCAGGCAGAAAACGTAAGAAGAGCGGGTGCAGACAAGGAACGATTCAATGAAATGTCGGAGCTTCCGCACTTCGAATTTTTTCTCCCCCCCCCCATAACAGGCAGAAAACGTAAGAAGAGCAGGAGCAGGCAAGGAACAATTTGAAGAAAACGTCGGAGCTTCCGTGCTTTGCGCGGGAGGGGGAAAACTCCCCCTTATATGGAGCGCCTTTCGTGCGCTCATTAAGAGCAGGAGCAGGCAAGGAACAATTTGAAGAAAACGTCGGAGCTTCCGTGCTTTGCGCGGGAGGGGGAAAACTCCCCCTTATATGGAGCGCCTTTCGTGCGCTCATTATTAAGTGTTTCGCACACTTCGCGTGCTCACTACTGGCCCCTAAAATGAAATCCTAGCAAAGCCACTGATTCTGGACTTTGTTACCGGAAAATTTTTTGCTCTGCCCCCCCCCCCCCCGATAACAGGCAGAGGACGTATTAAGATGAGCGAGAGCAGACAAGGAACGATTCAAAGGAACGTTGGAGCTTCCGCGCTTCTCGCGGGAGGGGGGGGGGACACTCCGCTTCACTGCACCCCCCACCCCCCCCCCCCCCCCGGAGCGCGCTTCCCGTGCTCACTACTGCCCCCTAAACTGAAATCCTAGTTACGCCACTAATTCTAGACGGAATTACCGGGAAATATTTGGCTCTACCCCCTCCCCCTGTGATAACAGGCACCTGTTACGCCGCTGCAACGAGGCGCCTTAAACCACTCGGCCGCGGCACCTGATGAAGGAAGAAAAAAAGTCCGTCTCACGGGCACTCAGCCTCGCGGGCCTTCGGTCTCACGGGCACTCAGTCTCGCGGGCCTTCGGTGAAGTGGGCTGTCACCGGCTCTGTGTACAAAATGAATGTAAGATATGAGATATGCCCTGATATTGTTCCATTTACTTAATTCTAGATCAATAAAATAAAGCATAGGTACATGGGTAGATGAGGTAAGACAATGGACATATCTGACGGATGAAGGTATGATGCATTTTTGTACTTTCGATGGTTTTTCAACTTAGTTTTCTCAGTAAAAGTTCGATTGCAGCATAGAAGCCGTAGTAAACGAGAGCCCTCAGTCTTACCCTGTTTACAAAGTCATGTTTTCACTCATTAAATTTTCCGCCAAAGTACATAATGATAATGTTTCTTGACTTCAAAGTCCTTTCTGTTGATGTTTTTACCCACTGACGACGAATTCCTTCACATTGCTTACGGAAACCTGTGTAGGGAGTACGGCTTCTCATACAAACAGGCTTCACGAGTCAAAAGCGAGTGAATTTCGCATTCAGTTATAGCTTCCAATTTTTAAACTTTCTCCAATTCTTGTAGCATTTGAGCACCGCACAGCTGCGAGCTGAACTTCCTTGATAATTTCTCATTGCAAATATTAAAAGAAATCTGCATATATTGGTCAAAATAGACAAAAAAATCGAACAAATGTACATAACGCGCGATTGACTTTTGTACTATAAAAGTTGGAGCGCCCACCGTAGTTTGTCGAACTGTGTCGAACAGTCTACTGCCCTCTTGCGTTGTGGGATTGGTCTATAGGTAGGATTGCAGTAACCCAGAATTTCGATTAAAGTATTTCTGCAACTGTTCTGAACTTTGAACATTATTATTTTCTTACTTGCCAACTCCACTGATTTAGGCGATAAACTACCGCTTTTCATGGAATTTAATTTCATACCTCACTGTACTAAAACAACAAAAAATAGTAATCTACTGCTTTTTTATTCTTCATTGTTGGTAGGTATGTATTTTTCATGTTTGAATGTTCTGAGATCAAATGCTATAATTTTTTTTCAAAATGGTATAGTGTACAGCAGGCTCTAGATTCATCACTAGACCATTTTTGGGAGAGGGAGCAGGAGTGTGTCAACAAGAAGTACCTGCATTAACTCGTTGGCTACTGGAACCGGGTAGCTCCAATATTAAGCCTGTGGTAAAGAATTTTGTAATCAACAGGTCAGTTTGGGGCACCAATCTTCACCCACCCCTAATTTTCAGAACAGAAAGATTGTAATCTAACAAGAATTTTAAAAATTTGGAATATATGAGGAGCCAATCGTGAGCTTGTTTGTGATTTGTTTTTGTTTTGTATACCAGTACAAATTGACATCAGAATTCCAAATCATTATTATGAACCTGTTTGTACTGAAATGAATTTTAAATGTGGATTTCTTGCATAGCAATTTACAATGTACAAGTATACTCAGTATACATTATGTAATTGCATAGATTATAGAGAATATACAGCATTTGAATTTGAACAATGATTTAATCTATCTCCATTCCTCGTAAATATCGGAGATGTATCATGTATTGACGGAAATGAATTTGCAATATGGATTTCTTGCACAGCAATTTAGAATGTACATACAAGTATACTCAGTATATAGATTATGTAATTCCATGCAGAGTGGAGAATAAACAGCATTTTAATTTGAACAATGATGTAATATACATGTACAGTGTATCTTCATTCTTCTTGAATATCAGAGATGTATTGATACATTGAGGCAGTAAATATGAAATGTGGATTTCTTGCATAGCAATTTAGAATTTAGATACAAATATGCTCATTATGGAGATTACATAATTCCGTATGTTGTAGAGAATAAATAGCATTTGTATGAACAATAATATAGTACAGCACATTTATAACATGCCTAAGGCTAATGCTATGTTTCTAGGTGCTGTGATATACCTTCATTCTTCTTGAATATCAGAGATGTATTGACGTAAATGAATTTGAAATATGGATTTCTTAATTGATTAGCAATTTAGAATGTAAATACAAATATACTCGGTATGGAGATAACGTAATTCCATATGATGTAGAGAAGAAATTGCATTTCCTTTTGAACAATTATTTGTTCAATCCTCATTCCTCATAAATATCAGAGATGTATCGGTGTATTGATGGAAGTGAATTTAAAATAT
>JAPZVO010001257.1:0-19792 GCA_029962745.1 Echinometra lucunter | reverse complement strand
GATTTTTAAAAAAAAACGAAGAGAAAAAGAAGAAAAAAAAGAGGAGGAAGAAGAAAGAGGAGGCCTTGGGCTTGCAACTATATAATACCCCTATTTGTTCATTTAAAATGTCAATGAATTCACCTATGGGTCCTCTTGCCCCGCCCCCATTCAAAATACTCTGGCACTGCCCCTGGATTAATTGTTAACGCAAATATAACCTTATTCTTGATTTCAAGAATCCGGGAAACAAATGGAAGAGATAAAGCACAAGAACAAAACTTAAAATAAAAGCGAACTCGCGCCATTGTATGAGATTTCGAAATAGCGCCATCTCAGTCCTGAACGACTGATTCTATCCACTTATCTCTACACTAACACTGTACTAATTAGTGTATGTATTCAGACTAATAAAGGCAGTTCACTAGAAGACAAGAAGGGCATAATGTTTCTAGACAGTCTGTGATTGTGAGTAGCCGCAATTTGACGCTGTTGTAAAACATTATTTCAGAGCTACATAAGCGCTACTTCACTGTAGCTTTAATATAAACACTCTAAATTCCTTATAATTGAATCAGGCACAACTCCAAAATTCGAATAAATATCTCGATCGTGTAGATTTAGAAATCAATCTTATTGATTACAATATCCTAATCTAATACTGAGATTGTCCATTATTACAATCGATTGAGATTTATTTCTAATCTAAGAAATTTAGAGTGAAGTTTCTATCACTAATGCAGACATTTTGAAGCGAATTATTTATTGGAACGGAAATATTCGGCATAAATATCTTTCAGAAAATGGGACATCATCAACGCGAGTCACAATTATAGACATCTCATACCGAAATATTAATTGGAACGGAAAGCTTTGGTATATCTCCATCTTGAAATGAACATAATAATTATTAATGTATCTTAGGCGAGTCTAAAGGGACAATTCTACGGGTAAATACACTTGATTTACATCTGCACTGTAAAAACTTTTTAGCATTGATATCAAAACATTGCAAATAGAAAACTCCTCATTCGGCCAGACTATTACCGTTTTATCTCTGTCTTTAGGCATGAAGCAGACCTCAAATGTTATTTTTTTTCTTCGTTTCTCTTCTTCTTTTCTTCCATTATTATTATCATTATTATCATTATTATCATTATCCTTTATTCGGCTATACAGATAAAGTAAAAAAAGAACATTACACTGACGATGAAACAATACAGTATACATACAGAAATGCTGAAAATAATAACATTTGATACCTCGAGTGCACTGTCAAGTTGCCAGGAATGGGGTAAGCAAAATTAATCACTGAAACACATAGGGTCCCCCATTCTGACTTGCAGGACACCCGGGGAACCGATCTGGAACCATTCTGTTCCTTTTGCCGTTGTCATTGCTATACTGCTCTTCCTGCGAATGCTGCTATTATTATTACCCCAGCAATGCCAGGTACCCATTTATTACACCCGGGTCGAGAGGGGCATACGTAGACGAAACACGTTGTCCAAGGATGTAAACAGCCACCGAGGATTGAACCCTGGGCCCCGTTTCACAAAACTTGTTATCAATAAAAAGTTGCAATAACAGTTATAAGCTACTGTAATCCTTGCATCTGACTGGCTTATAGCAAATTTGTTATATTATGTGGCAGTTGATACTGATAACAACAAATGGGGGCACAGGACCTCTTGTATGGGAGGCGATAGCCTTCATCACTATATTGAGAGAGCATAAGCGTGGAAGAATGGGAAACAACTGGAGAGATTGTAACAGAAGAGAGAGAGGGGTAACAGAGTGAAAGAGAGATGAGATATACGAGAAGGAGAGATATGAAAAGAGAAGGAGATATTATCTTTGCTAGACTAGTGAGCCAAGATGTGCAGAGTGCACAAAATTTGCCGTTTTGCAGCCGTTTCGTGTACAATTTCCTCCAGTGGGGTCACTCTCCACATGGCCTAGCTGCTACGCACCCGCGTCCAGAAAAAGCGTCGAAAAGGGTCCCGTTTCAGGCACTCAGGCGTCGTCGACGTCTTTGGCAAAAAGTGTTGCTTTTCAGCAACATTCACTGGGAAATCGCCTCTCAGGCTAGCCTTTTCTCACTCTTCACGCCATTTAGGGTTGCTGATTTGGTTATGCAGATTATGCCATTTAGGGATGCAAATTTAATCTACGCCAGTTAGGGTTGCAAATTTGGGCAAATTTGAACATACCTACGCCATTAACACCATAGGGATACAAAATAATCCTCGCACACGCCGGCGCGGCCGCGAATTTTTTTTCCGTACATGGAAACGCAAATCCTCCTTGTGCGCATGTGCGTGGACTTCGATTTCTTACTGGACCTTTCCATAGGCAATCCACGCAATCCCATAGACTATCACGTCTGACTCATTGACGATTGTTAGTAGTCTTCGCGCGCAGACCCTATCGCTGATACTTGTTGCGTTCGCACAGGCACTGATTTTTCTCTCCTTCTCCAATAATGCTCATTCTTTCTCTCTCCAATGTGCGCGCACTCTCGCCTCTCTGTCACTCTGTATTAGTACTACTAGTACTTATTTCAAGTTCTGCTGAGGGCCAGAAAGATATTAACTAAAAGCGCAACAAATGTTCTTAATTCTGGCTCTCAACCAACTATGGGATCGATGTTGCTTGTACGAGTGGTACATAGGGGAGTCTAACGCTGGAAAAGTATCGAGTCAAAATAATAAATGTACAGTTGAAAATATAATTGTATTTCCAAGTGTAAGGAACAGGTATCCATCACACCACCAGAAACATACAGGCCTTTAACAAAAAACAAACAACAACAATAGTTTAAACAACATAGAAAGAGAATGGCAGCTCAGAAAGTACCTCTTCTCTGCCAAAGCAGAATATAAGATTAATCAGGCAGCTTAAGATTGCAATCGGTTGCATATCTGCACATCAGTTTCATACTTATTTGATTAAAAATGATGTTTTCTCTTATTTTCGTTTGTAAAAGTGCAACCGCACACACCACACTGACTACACATATATCAATATCTATACTAGGCAGCACGCGTTACCATACACACGCCTATAGGTCGCAGAGGATGCTATGCTATGGCGATGCTAATGCAACCCTTCCGTGCCTGTTTGAAGCGATTATGCTCGGCTGCACGGCATGCTTTTGCACCATTGATATCAAAAAATGGATAAAGTAACAGTGCCCTCGTTGGAAGCCGACCACAGACACCGGAAACACTTAAAAATACTCTCAAGTGCCACATTTTTTTTTTTATATGTAGCATTTTCCAAACGTCTCAAAACGCATTATTATGGCATCGTGAGTTTCATTTGACGGAAATTTTTATTACCATAGAAGAGCTGTTTATTGGTGAGTAAATATATCAAGTCTGAGAAAAAGTTTTACTCGTGTGTATTTGTTTCATTGGTTTTCTTTCGTCTTGTTCTTCCTCGAGGCTAGTCCCATATAATGTTAATTGTGTTGTGTTTTCCAAATCAAGTCAGTAGTGGCCTAGCGTTACTTACATGTAGATCTATCCTGTCCTTGATTGACCCACTCACGGGAGTGATAGCTTGACTTGTCTTTGTGTAAAATTCAATGCAAAAACAAAATTGCATTTCTGAATGAATAGACTAGTATATTTCAGCTTAATGAATTAGTTAATTAACCACAAATGATAGGTGCAAAAATCACACGAGTGAATTTTTTTTCTCAGACTTAGTATGTATTTTTCAACACAGTAACGTTACTGTCAGCAAAATGAGGGACTCTCTTGACCGGGAGTTAGTACTTCCAGGAGTCCCGGGGGGGTCACTCTCCACATGGCCTGCTACCCACCCGTGTCCGACGACCTCAGAAATGCACCCTAAATGGCGTTAACACCTTGCACAAATCGCCTTATCTGCCCCTATTCTAACTGATTACAGACTTCTAGCACCGTATTTTCCCTGGGCTCATTACGAACTCATTCTTCTTTTTCTTCCTTTTTCTTGGGATCCCTCAGTCAGTTAAATATTTCTTCAATTGGTCAACTCTCATTCAGGGCGTCTGCTATCTTGAAAACAGTCGTCGACCCGCGAGTTGGAAAATAGGCCTCTCATGGTACGGACGTTGCGCATGCATTGTGAAATGCGAGAATTGACATGGATATAAGAGGAGATCAGGTCTGACGTTTGAACTTTCACCATACTCCTCTGCCATCCTGGGTATGAACTTCCCAAACAGTTTAGGGCATGTAAGGCAAAAGTTATCTGGAATTAAGTGTTTAGTAGGCCTATTCCTTCATTCAACTTTGCCATACATCACCAGCTTTCCGAACATTAATCGAGTAATTTGTCAGACTAGTACAATTACTAGCACTGATAAGTTAGTGAATAGTGCATGACTTCGAATATCTGAGAATTTGAATTATTCATTAAAGACATTGGTTAACATTGTTATGATTTTTAAAAATCTCACTTTGTTACTTTAAAATGGAATAAACAATAGGGTCATAGTGTAAAAATACCAGTCTGAAAGTTTCAGAGTATAATATCCACAGGAAGTATTTTTAAATATTAGAAATGTGAAGTAATGTTTGAAAAATACGAGGGTTGGTTGCACAGACTAGACGTAAGAAGTGCACATGCGCGCATAACTCACCGGACTGTACTTTGTGTAAACTGTACTTATGTTTATTCTTAGCAAATATATTCATTGCAACAGTTGCAGTTTTGCGATCCATTATCTGTACTGTAGTTTAGATTGAGACTGATTTTGACAGAGAATGCATGTCCTTCCTATGACCTATGCTGCATTATACTTCAGATTCATCCCATCTTTGCTCATTTTTTGCAACTAAGCATCTTTCATCTTGATCAACACTTTTTAATAGGCATGCTGTTTTTGGAAAATCTTTGAGTATGACATAATTCTCACATTTTGCAATCCTTGTGCCCTCATTCGGTTCAGTTGTGACAGTCACTCTAGCTCAAGATGGGTCGACAACAGTGCCATTAACACCCTGCATAAATCGCCTTATATGCTCCTATTCTAACTGATTACAGACTTCTAACACTCCGTATTTTCCCTGGACTCTCACTGCTAATTCTACTAACTCATTCTTCTTTTTCTTCCTTGTACTTGGGATCCCTCAGTCAGTTAAATATTTCTTCAATTGGTCAACTCTCATTCACAGCGTCTGCTATCTTGAAAACAGTTGTCGACCCGCGAGTTGGAAAATAGGCCTCTCATGGTACGGACGTTGGTGGCGCATGTATTGTGAAATGCGAGAATTGACATGGATATAAGAGGAGATCACGTCTGACGTTTGAACTTTCACCATACTCCTCTGCCATCCTGGGTATGAACTTCCCAAACAGTATAAGTATCTTTTCATGTTTCATATGAAGATGTACACGTAGGTATCTTCTGAGGTTTCATATTAATTATGTTAGTACTTGTTACTTGAAATCAATTTTGTATCAGAACTGGCCCTCACGGAACAAGAAATTCACCCCCTCCCATCCATCCATTTTCACTCTGGCAGGGTATACACATAAGTATCCAAAAATATAGAAATTAAATTAATCCACTTTTTGATTTGTCACCATTTGCCAACATGGTGTAAACAGAAGTGATCAGATATAAACCTCTTGTTTCACCCAGAAATATGATCAATTTCTGACTGTACATTCTGTTATACTGTGGTCCATCTTCCATTTTGAAGTGCTATGGCAGGAGATTTGTATGACATGAAAAAATTCTGATTCTTATTAGTTATGTCAATTTTCATTCTCTTTTTCTCTCTTTTTTGTTTCAGATGTTCTTTGAATCTGCCAAGAAATCAGTAATAGCGTCATGACACAGGGAGAATGTATCCGGCTGACCATACATTGTGTGTATGGTCAGGACAAAGGTCAGACAATGAAATGGACATTATTCATATCATATAACAGCAATGTAAGCTTGTAAATAGAAAGCTATTTTAAAACACTGTATTAAGAAGTCATTGCCATGGATGTGTATATGCCAGGGATGCATATATAAATATATAGCTATGATCAGTGGGAGATGTGAAATTTTAACATCTCGTACCATGCTGCGAAATTGCGATGGGCATTTACCACTTCCAAGGACAGACCATGAAACCAGATGGAGTACAGGGTCCTTGTCTGAGGATTTCCACAAAGCAGCAGCTGATGACCCAGCAGATCTTTTGAGTGACATTTTAAATGAAAACAAGAAATTTGCGCCGATTCAACTTTTCTCCAAGTCTTTGGTGTGACATCGGGAATGAAAGAAACAAAATTGTACCAAATTAGCTTTTCTCCTCTCCAGCTATGATGTATCAACTTTTCATGATGGTGGGATAAAATCATGAGATGCATTATTCTGTACTTATATTTGTTCAATGTGATTTATGTCATTACAAACAACTTTAGATAATGAATGTCAATTTCCTTTCCAAGGAAAAAGGTTAAATTTGATTCATGTTCATTAATTTTGATAGTATAAGTCATCTTCATATTGGCTATCTCTTTATTTCCGAAATCCATAATGAATTTCACTTCACAAAAGATATCCAAAGAAATCGTGCTGAATAAAAAAGAATATATATATATATATATATATATATATATATATATATATATTGTCATTCAGTTTTCTTTTTCAATATCTTTGTTCTCTTATGTTTCATCCTTTTACTTGTCATTCTGTTTTTTTCTTCAAATAAACACCATTGGGTTAAATGTTATGCTGCCCTCTGTCGGGCAGTGTTGTATATGTTGTTGTTGGTTTATCGCCCCTTTTCGGGCGGTTTCTGTTTGTGGTACATTGACTATTAAATAGTTGACTAAACCTTGATATTATTGTGACTGGTGTCCTCTCATTTAACGGGGAAGCAATTTATATAACTGATAATCATTGTATGGAAAGTGTTAATCGATACATGGTATCATTTGTGTTGAACTACATCATTACTTAATATCAGGCTGTTTCATTCAGCTTATTTTAGACATTAAAAAAAAAACTTGACTTCCTAACTGAATTCTGAATTTGTTTTTGTAAGAGTGTTATATAATGTCAAAGAAAATATATAAGCCCTTTCATTTTTGACATATTTATTTTTTGTGTACCTGTGCATGTACCTTTTTAAAGATCCTAATTGAGTTCTATCATGATTCTACTTCATCTCCAAGAGTATTTCATTGAATCAGTTCGTAAACCTTCAGGCAGAATCCATCAAATAAAGGAATGGAAATTAGTTGCATTTGAAAAGGATATTATAGACATTTTTCTGGTTGAGTATATTTTTATTCAAAATTAGAATTTTCTCTCTTTTAGGCCAATCCATCATGGTGAAACAGCAAACAATGTAAATTGAAACTGCAAGATAAAGCACAATTTCATGCTTTAATAATATCGTCCCTGTTTTCACGAACTGATAGATACAAGGAAAATGGCAAATTTTTCCATTCTTAGTTTTTGCAATTTTGGATATCTTTCACTAACATCATGAACCTCACAAAGTTTCAGGCTGTAATAATGTCTAATTATGTAACTATGGCAATGGCGTCAACAAGAAAGTACCTGGTAAAAGAATTGTCTGTTTTCACGAAGTGACGGCTTTCAGCCATCCCCTGTGTTTAACGTGTGAGGCTGAGTTCCGTCACTTCGTGAAAAAAATAAAAGAGCATGTCTTTGACTTGACTTGACTTGATCGCGCACAATTAAGTCAAATGCGCATTCATCAAGTCCCACTTGTTTAACACGCGTGCGGCTGAGATCCTTCACTTCGTGAAAACAAAATCACAGTGGGACCTTGAATTTTGTGTTTTCACAAAATGACGGTAATGTTTCCTTCTCGTCTTTTCTAAAATATAAAAGGAATATGCAAATTATTATGAACGTTGAACGTTGTCCAGACTATACCTTATATGAGGATATAAAATTGATTCACCCTTCATACATTAAAGAGGTTGAGATTTAGGTTAGAAACTTTGAAAGCAGTTTACTCAAAACTAACTTTTAACGTTGGGTGCCCATCCGTCACTTCGTGAAAACAGGGATGATATACTAATATCAGACTTGCCAAAATGTGCATTGCATGGCTGGACTCATTTTGTGTGTGTGTAACAGGAAGTTGACCAATATTTAGTTTCACAAATAATGAATTGATTCTGTTCTGTCATGACTCTATAAGCATCAAGTTTATGGTTATACTTCAGTGCAAAATGGTATTTAGTAGTAACCCTCCGATTCAGGAACCATTTTAATTGAATGGACTCCCTTTTTATGACATGAGAACAATATATGAACACACACACTCATTTTTTCTTGAATCCTGTGCTGTTTGTACAGGATTGTTACATCTCAGGATTTTAACAGTGAGCAGGTTACCATGGAAATAACACAACCTCCATTTAGATTTATACAAAAAGAGATGAGACAGTATGTATGTTCTCTGATTTTCATTTTGTTTTGTTCTGCTACATGTGTTTTGCTGAGGAAAATATTATGGCATTATTGTGACAATCCAATTATGAACACACTCGCATTTATTTGAACAGACAGCTATTAGTGCAGTGTCTTTTGTCATATCACCGAAGCCGTATCAGGACAACTCCCCCGGAGGACAACTCCCCCGGGGACGACTCCCACCTGACATCTCCCCCGGAGGACAACTCCCCCTGAGGACAACTCCCCCTGAGGACAACTCCCCCGCAGGACAACTCCCCCGGAGGACAACTCCCCCGAGGACAACTCCCCCGCAGGACAACTCCCCCTGAGGACAACTCCCCCGAGGACAACTCCCCCGAGGTCAACTCCCCCGGAGAACAACTCCCCCGGAGCACAACTCCCCAGGGGATGACTCCCATCACACAACTCCCCATCCCCCCTTCTTTATGGACAAAATTGCGCATGAAATTTTGTTTTTATGACAACGCCTTGCTCGTGAGGAACTGTTAAATAAATCTTTCCTTTTTATAAATCAAACTTAAGTAATTAATCCAGTATTTTTTGTGTTTATTACAACTCTCCCGGAGGAGAACAGTTCCTCGGGGATCACAAACGGGGATGGGCGAGGGATAGAGGGTTGCTATTCGTTTAATAAGTTATTAGGTAATTTGTCGCTCTAATTGCTAACTTTTTTGAAAAATATCCACTCTTTTGCTCCCAATTTTGCGCCAAAGTACACATTCAAGAAAAAAAAAAACTCTAGTAATGGGTACGCTTTTCCGCCCAAGGGTGTTGGGTTTGACAGCTTCAGCGGCACACTCCCATCGGAACCAAATCTGATCATGAGAAGAGAGAAAAGAAAGGAATAAAATGAAGAAAGGAAAGTGAGGAAACTAAGTAAGAAGCTACAAAAGTAGAGAATGGTGTATCTAGTCGTAGTCTTCAGGAAAAGGGGGAGATGGCCCATAATCAAGCTGAAGAATAGAAGTCACTTCGGTCGATCAGCAGCCGTGATTGGGTCCCGTTCCTTTTTTTTTTTTTAATCTAAATGCAAAATTTTCAGGCAAGATATCATATAAAAATCTTACTTTTTAGGGGAGCGGTCGACCCTCCCCCCCCCCCCCCGAGATCCGGTATCCGCCCCTTTGTTAAACTCACTGACTATAACTGAAAAGAAAACCTTAACGGAATTTTATATTGAATGCATGTTAATTTCATTTTTGTTAAAGGACTTGGCTTCTAAGTATTTAGCGTCCAGGGAGCATGTGCGAGTATCATTCTTTGCGCTGAAACCACATGAAAACATTTAATTATAAAGTACCTCATTCAAGAGTAAAAGATAAACAAAAACGAAAAGTCATCGTTAGATTCTTATGATTTGACAAATTTGGACACATAATGAGCTCTGGTATCTAAATTTGCTGATGAAATTAATCATTTTTTCTTACTTAGAATATCTACATTCAGCTGACCTGAAACCTAGAGGTTTTATGTATTTGTTCTTCTTCTTATTTTGTTATATATTGTCGTTTCGATCCATCACTTCGTCTTCTAATGTAATCATCCAGGCCCAACCCTCCGAACATTATGCCATAATCTTAAAGGTTCTCATTTTGGGGGGGGGGGGGGGGGATTGCCCCATAGATGTATTTTTGTATACACGTTTATACTACACCAACTTCCAAACTTCGAAATGTGGCGGGTCATCAACTATCCCCCCCCCCCCCACACACACACAACACACACACAGCCCGCACGATACTGAAGCCCCTGTATCTACACCACTAAAGACTACACAGCATGGGCACTTTGTGAACGCCTCCTGTATTGTTTGTTGTCTCAGTAACTATCTTAATAACTTATTTCATAATTTCGTTGATATTTGTTTTTGTTAGTTATATGTGTTAGGGAAAAGCTATATGAAGAATAATTTCAAATGTTAATTTATTATGATAAAATCTGAAAAAAATGAAAAATATTATTGAGGGGGTGTGTGCCTTTAGTAATTTAAACAGCTACAATTCAAATATAATTGCGGCTATTGTTTGAAACTGACTGTGATGAGCTGATGATGAGGAGGAGAATTACATGACAACGAAGATGATCAGGAGAGAGCTGCTGTAAAAATCAAAGAAAATAAGCACGCTGACCTAGGATGGAAACGCGGATGGGAAAATGCTGACTGCAGTGATCATGGTGATAACTGGTAAGTAGGGGGGGGGGAATCTCAAGTCGGTCATCTTATCATTTTGTGCTAATCAGTAAGAACAAAATTACACTTTGAATTCTCACCCATTCCATTTCTTCAGATTTCTTCTACCCTGTTCCATCCTTTCCATCCTTTTAATAAGCTTTTCACCAATATCTCGGCTTCGGGTAAAATATAGTGCCTGGCTCAAATACTCACAATGCACTAGTTAACAATCAGAAGAAAGACACAATTTTCTTTAGTATACAATACATTCTTTGAAGGACGTGTCAGAGTGGAAAACTGTAGAAAAGTTGAAACTAAAAGATATATTGTATTTAGAAAAATATAGAGGATAAGAAAGGTTGAATTAAGGCCTCCACACACACCACACACACACACACACACACACACACACACACACACAAATATCGTCCAGTTGTGGAATGTCTATTTGTTTTTTGATAAGTATAAAATAGTTCTTCTATATGATGTTACATTCAATGATGATAATAGCGTTACATAAATACTGGTATCTCTGACATAAAACACTTGCTTTGTTAACGGGTTTTTTTTTTCAAGAAAATAAATACTTAAAAACGAAATTGTGTCTCTTGGGGATTTTTTCAAACTTTTACACCCACTCTTATGTATGTTTGTTTTGTTAATGTATGTTTGTTTTGTGTGATTGTTGTTTTCCATTCTCAAACTAATACAACTGATATTGTATAAAACACATTTGTTAATATGTTTTATTAGTAAGCCAAAGTTTCACCAATTGAAACATAGTTGCAATGGTCATATCATGTTTGATGATTGTTTATTTTTGTACGCAAACATTATGGAATCAAATGTTATCTGACAAACATAGACTGGATTAGTGTAATTTTTAATGAGTAAACTAATGTTTTCTCCAAGCTTTATGACTGATAGATTTCTTTAGGCACTGTTAGGCTCTATATAACAAAGAAAAAATAAGAAGAACAAATACATAAAACCTCTAGGTTTCAGGTCAGCTGAATGCAGATATTCGAAGTAAGAAAAAATGATTAATTTCATCAGCAAATTTAGATACCAGAGCTCAATATGTAATATACTCGCACATGCTCGCTGGACGCTAAATACGTAGAAGCACAAGTCCTTCAACAAAAATGAAATTAACATGCATTCATTATAAAATTCCGTTAAGGTTTTCTTTTCATTTATAGTCAGTGAGTTTAATAAAGGGGCAGATACCGGATCTCGGGGGGGGGGGGGGGGGGGAGGGGTCGACCGCTACCCTAAAAGGTAAGATTTTTATATGATATCTTGCCTGAAAATTGTGCATTTAGATTTTAAAAAAGGAACGGGACCCAATCACGGCTGCTGATCGACCGAAGTGACTTCTATTCTTAAGGTTGATTGTGGGCCATCTCCCCCTTTTTCTGAAGACTACGACTAGATTAGACCATTCTCTACTTTTGTAGCTTCTTACTTAGGTTCCTCACTTTCCTTTCTTCATTTTATTCCTTTCTTTTCTCTCTTCTCATGATCAGATTTGGTTCCGATGGGAGTGTGCTGCTGAAGCTGTCAAACCCAACACCCTTGGGCGGAAAAGCGTACCCATTACTAGAGTTTTTTTTTTCTTGAATGTGTACGCAAAAGTGGGAGCAAAAGGGTGGGTATTTTTTTTTTAAGTTAGCAATTAGAGCGACAAATGACCTAATACCTTATTAAACGAATAGCAACCCTCTACCACTCGCCCATCACAGTTTGTCATCCCCGAGGAGCTGTTCTCCTCCGGGAGAGTTGTAATAAAAAGAAAAAATACTGTATTAATTACTTAAGTTTGATTTATAAAAAGGAAACATTTATTTTACAGTTCCTCACGAGCAAGACATTGTCATAAAAACAAATTTCATACGTAATTTTGTCCTTAAAGGGGGGGGGGTGTCCTCCGGGGGAGTTTTGTGATGGAAGTCATCCCCCGGGGAGTTGTGCTCCGGGGGAGTTGTTCTCGGGGGAGTCGTCCTCCGGGGGAGTCGTCCTCGGGGGAAGTTGTCCTCCGGGGAAGTTGTCCTCGGGGGAGTTGTCCTCCGGGGGAGCTGTCCTCGGGGGGAGTTGTCCTGCGGGGGAGTTGTCTTCGGGGGAGTTGTCCTCCGGGGGAGTTGCCTCCGGGGGAGATGTCCTCCGGGGGACCCGTCCTGCGGGGGAGTCGTCCTGCGGGGGAGTTGTCCTGCGGGGGAGTTGCCCTCCGGGGGAGCTGTCCTCCGGGGGAGTTGCCAGGTGGGAGTTGTCCCCGGGGGAGTTGTCCTCCGGGGGAGTACTCCTAGAACCCAACGAAGCAAAACGACTAAAACTAGTGCTTGTCCAAAATAAATAACACTAGTGAAGAACAGTTGTTTGCTTCATACAAAAGTGGCATAGCTACAGTGGGGCATGGGCATGTGCCCCCCACCAAAATATGACAAGGAGAAAAAAAAGAAAAAGAAAGGGAGAAGGGGACGGACAAAAAAGGGGGAATGACACCCACTACCCCCTTAATGGCTGGACTTTCGCTATACCACTGCATATGGATATTTATATACCTGACTTTAAGAATCTTTCTGAATCCTGTCTTCTTGAAAGTGAAGTCATGTTTTCAACTATGCCAACCAAAGTGCACTGTGCCCAAGGGCAATGTGCACATTAAGCAGTGACACAACATATGCGTTATACAAGCGCACTGCTCTTAGACTGGTTTCCATTCAAATGAGTACATTTCGACAAGCATGTTTTGTTGAAATATCCATTTTGAAAAATCCACACTCGGGATACAGTATATAAAACAAATATTGACTGCTTATTTGAGGGGGGGGGGGGGGGGGGGGAGAGATCACAGTTAAAACTATAGCTCCTTGATAATCTTGGAACTGTACTATGTACTAGTACAGTTCTCGGGATCACCTTGGGCTATAGTTTTAACCATGCCACTCAAAGCACTCGGTATTTGTACATTATTTTGTAAAATGTATAAGATGATTTTTTTTTTCATAGTATGAGATGAAAAATAGTGAAGAGAGTGAAAAAAAAAACAATAGATGAATTCAGTTGTTTTATGAATTAACTGTGTATGACTCGATGTAAATGGAATTATGTCATTTATGGTTGGCTTCAAATTCTTTCATACTGCACCGTTTATTTATTTATTTATTTATTTATTCGTTATTTCATTTTTCTTCTGTAACACAACAAATATGACAGTTTTAAAGGAATAAATTGCAATTTGGCATACGTTCTTTTGTTACTATATTGATGTGCATGTGTTTAGTTCTAACTGGCAGGAGCCATTCTTTTTATGCTCATCATTATCTCTATAGATAATACTTGTACTTTTATTTCCGTTGTCATACTATATTTTAAAATATTGAAAATGTGTATTCTACCTTCAACAAGATCACAGAGACTTTCAAAAAATCAACTCTAATGCAATATCAGTTGGCCAATGCATTGCTTATTGACTTTTATGATCTTTACAGTAAACTCTTTAATTACACAAATCAAACCATAATTTCCTGATAGCTCTACAGAATACTTATAGACCGATTTCACGGCCGGTTTATGTATTTGGCCCTCTATCGGCGACGCCATTGCTGCTGTGGACAAGCGCGCTGACCGCGATTGGCGCTGTGTACAAAATGAATGTAAGATATGAGATATGCCCCGATATTGTTCCATTTACTTTATTCTAGATCAATGAAATAAAGCATGGATACATGGGTAGATGAGGTAAGACAATGGTCATATCTGACGGATGAAAGTATGATGTATTTTTGTAATTTCGATGGTTTTTCAACTTAGTTTTGTCAGTAAAAGTTCGATTGCAGCATAGAAGCCGTAGTAAATGGGAGCCCTAAATCTTACCCTGTTTATAAAGTCAAGTTTTCACTCATTAAATTTTACGCCAAAGTACATAATGATAATGTTTATTGACTTAAAGTCCTTTCTGTTGATGTTTTTACCCACTGGCGACGAATTCCTTCACACTGCTTACGGAAACCTGTGTAGGGAGTACGGCTTCTCACACAAACAGGCTTCATGAGTCAAAAGCGAGTGAATTTCGCACTCAGTTAGCTTCCAATTTTTAAACTTTCTCTAATCCTTGTGGCATTTGAGCACCTCACAGCTGCGACCTGAACTTCCCTGATAATTTCTCAAGGCAAATATTAAAATAAATCTGCATATACTGGTCAAAATAGACAAAAAATCGAACGAATGTACATAACGCGCTATTGACGTGTGTACTATAAAAGTTGGAGCGCCCACAGCAGCATGTCGAACTGTGTCGAACAGTCTGCTGCCCTCTGGCGTTGTGAAATAGGTCTATACATGTAATTTGTTCCAGTTATGATCATGATCATCATGATACATTCAGTATTTCCTGTTAGGTAAATGATCGCTGGGAAAGAAAAATAATAACAATCATTCATGCTGAAAGTTTGATTTTTTTTTAATTGTGAGATATTAATTTGATTTAAATCATCCAATCTTAATCACAAATGTGATACACATATTTTTCTATCAGATATTTTGCTTATAATGGTATTTTGTTTCCTTATCAATTTTTGTAATGAAATGGTCGCCATTAAGGATTTATGTACTGTATTTTCAATTATAATTTTCCCCAAATATGTACATCATTGGCCATGCCTCTGACTGTTTTTGTTTTGTTTTTCATATATCTGAATTCAAATTCTAATGAAATACAAAACCCTCAACTGGGATTTTCGTGTGTATATTTTTTTTTCTGAATATCATTTTCGGTAAATGACTACAGAAATAGAATTAAAAGTGAAATTTGCTTTTGACTTTATACGTTCTTTTTGGGTCTTTTATTAGTTGTGTACGGATCTTTACAGTCTGACTTACAGAGCATCAAATGTTTTTTATGTCGCATTAGAAGGGCCACTGAATGGAAATAAAAGATAATCTTTCACTTTTTGGAATAGTATGATATTAAAAATTTTGTCTTAAAAAGTAGTTTTTGAAGGAATATGAATAATGTTTGCAATCGCAGATCTCTTTGAATGCATACCTCGAGATGATTTTGATGCTGTTGTAATGCACTTCAGTAAGAAAAAAAAATGCTCATCGAAAATCGAGATTAATTCTTCAGTATCAAGCGTTAATATTTTTTTCTCTAACATTTCATAAATTTATAAGAGAAAAATTCAACTTCCCTTACGGCTATGTCAAAAATTTGAAGGTAATCTTTAGTTCTGATCAAGAACGAAAATGCACATCCCCACAAAATCAGAGGAAAGCAACACTGCACAATCAAGAAAACTAACGATGATACCTGTAAAAATTGGTGATAGGAAATATAATTAATGTGATATACATTTTAGCTTCTTGTTCCAGCTATGTGCAAAAAGGGCGGTTTCACATGCTTTCTATTCATAGATCGAGATTTTCTTTCAGCAAGCTTTTTTACATTTTCTTATGGCGATCCAAACAAGGCACGATGAATTGTTAATTTTAGACAAATTAAAAAGAAATGTTCTCAAAGTAATATTTCATCATCAGAACTCAAAGATATAAACTGTAGTCTTAAGTTTTGTCTTTCACGGTTTTCCCTTAACATTTCTTACACCCTAACCCTTTGTACACTTATCAATTATTGTCGTTGAAAATTGATAAAGTATTTTAAATACGTCTTTTCCTCCCTCACAGTAACTTAATAGGTATTCAAAAATAGTCGACACCCCTCCCCTCCCCCTTCTCTTGTTCTGTGTCCATCAATGTGCCTCACTTATATCCTGGCATGATAAGGTGTTCTGTTAGAAATGAGTATTATGTATTAGTGCGACAAGTTATAAGATTAAAAAAGAACATTGTATTCCCGAATTCTTTACAATGAAGTTTGCGTATCTACTTTTACAATTATAACACCTGTATCTTTTGCTTGTATAATTCTGTACTGTGTTGATTTGCCATTCATATTCTTTATAAATGTCAAGTATGGCTAAATGATACTAAGGCATTTTATTTTAATTTTGTTATTTCATAGTATGAGTTTGCTTGATATCTTTATCCTCTGTCTTCATTTATTCCCACTTCTTATTCTCTTCCTGTTTCACCCTTTCTGTCTTACATTAATTTTGGCTATTTACCAGCCTGCTTGCCTGACCTTTAGTACTTCAAATAGACTGCAATTATGATTCAGTTATTTACGTGATTGACATCCTTTTCACACTCTGGCAAAGTTAAAACTTCAACCAGTCAGATACCGAGCATCTGTAAAAGGGGGATTTCTGAGTTGGTTATTGCGAAATAACCAGAGTGTACTTCCCCTCTAGGTCAAGCACAAGGACAAGCATGTTCTGTTGAAATATCCCTTTTGAAAAATCCACACTCGGGATACAGTATATAAAACAAATATTGACTGCTTACTTGAGGGGGAGGGGGAGGGTCACAGTTAAAACTATAGCTCCTTGATAATCTTGAAACTGTACTATGTACTTTACTACTACAGTTCTCGGGATCACCTTGGGCTATAGTTTTAACCATGCCACTCAAAACACTTGGTTTTTGTACATTATTTTGTAAAATGTATGAGATGATTTTTTTTTCATAGTATGAGATGAAAAATAGTGAAGAGAGTGAAAAAAAAAACCAATAGATTAATTCAGTTGTTTTATGAATTAACTGTGTATGACTCGATGTGGATGAAATAAAATAATAGATTGCTAGGTTGTTCATGAGTTTAACACGTCTGAGATTTGAACCCTCGATTTTTTAAATGTAACTGCCCTCTTCATCCGTGGTTATAATGCAGTCCTTATTAGGATTTATTTTGTAAATTTGTCATTAAAAACCTGCCAATCTAAAGTTACGATAATATGAAACAATACCCTCCCATTTTGATATTCTTTTTGTAGAATGAAATTAATAATCTATCGTTAATCATGGAGAAAAAACAGATTTTTTTTCAGGAGGCCATTCAATCAATTTGATATCCCTATGAAATGGATGGTCACCAATGATTGATTCATTCACTTGGCATAACTAACTGAGGATTAATCTAGTTTTATGAAGCGAACTTGAAAACATGTTTTTTTTTTGTTTTGCTAGCATTACGTCATTTATGGTTGGCTTCAAATTCTTTCATGCTGCACAGTTTATTATTTTTTTTTTTTTTGGTATTTCATTTTTCTTCTGTAACACAACAAATATGACAGTTTTAAAGGAATAAATTGCAATTTGGCATACGTTCTTTTGTTACTATATTGGGTTCTAGGACTACTCCCCCGGAGGACAACTCCCCCGGGGACAACTCCCACCTGACAACTCCCCCGGAGGACAGCTCCCCCGGAGGGCAACTCCCCCGGAGGACAACTCCCCCGGAGGACGGGTCCCCCGGAGGACATCTCCCCCGGAGGACAACTCCCCCGGAGGACAACTTCCCCGCAGGACAACTCCCCCGGAGGACAACTCCCCCGCAGGACAACTCCCCCGAGGACAACTCCCCCCGAAGACGACTCCCCCGGAGCACAAATTCCCGGGGGATGACTTCCATCACTAAATTCCCCGGAGGACACCCCCCCCCCCCCCCTTTATGGACAAAATTGCGCATGAAATTTTGTTTTTATGACAACGCCTTGCTCGTGAGGAACTGTAAAATAAATCTTTCCTTTTTATAAATCAAACTTAAGTAATTAATCCAGTATTTTTTGTTTTTATTACAACTCTCCCGGAGGAGAACAGCTCCTCGGGGATGACAAATGGGGATGGGCGAGGGGTTGAGGGTTGCTATTCGTTTAATAAGGTATTAGGTCATTTGTCGCTCTAATTGCTAACTTTTAAACAAAATACCCCCATCCTTTTGCTCCCATTTTTGCGCCAAAGTACACATTGTGCTTCTACGTATTTAGCGTCCAGGGAGCATGTGCGAGTATCATTCTTTGCGCTGAAACCACATGAAAACATTAATAATAAAGTACCTCATTCAAGAGTAGAAGATAAACAAAAGGAAAAGTCATCGTTAGATTCTTATGATTTGACAATTTTGGACACATATTGAGCTTTGATATCTAAATTCGCTGATGAAATTAATCATTTTTCTTATTTAGAATATCTGCATTCAGCTGACCTGAAACCTTGAAGTTTTATGTATTTGTTTTTCTTATTTTTTTCTTTGTTATATAGAGCCTAACAGTGCCTAAATTTGTCAAATCATAAGAATCTACCGATGACTTTTCCTTTTTGTTTATCTTTTACTCTTGAATGAGGTATTTTATAATTAAATGTTTTCATGTGGTTTCAGCGCAAAGAACGATACTCGCACATGCTCCCTGGACGCTAAATACGTAAAAGCCAAGTCCTTTAACAAAAATGAAATTAACATGCATTCATTATAAAATTCCGTTAAGGTTTTCTTTTTATTTATAGTCAGTGAGTTTAACAAAGGGGATACCGGATCTCGGGGGGGGGGGGAGGGAGGGGTCGACCGCTCCCCTAAAAAGTAAGATTTTTATATGATATCTTGCCTGAAAATTGTGCATTTAGATTAAAAAAAAAAAAAAAGGAACGGGACCCAATCACGGCTGCTGATCGAGCGGAGTGACTTCTATTCTTCAGCTTGATTGTGGGCCATCTCCCCCTTTTCCTGAAGACTACGACTAGATACACCATTCTCTACTTTTGTAGCTTCCTACTTAGTTTCCTCACTTTCCTTTCTTCATTTTATTCCTTTCTTTTCTCTCTTCTCATGATCAGATTTGGTTCCGATGGGAGTGTGCCGCTGAAGCTGTCAAACCCAACACCCTTGGGCGGAAAAGCGTACCCATTACTAGAGTTTTTATTTTCTTGAATGTGTACTTTGGCGCAAAATGGGAGCAAAGAGTGGATATTTTTCAAAAAAGTTAGCAATTAGAGCGACAAATTACATAATAACTTATTAGCCGAATAGCAACCCTCTACCCCTCGCCCATCCCCATTTGTCATCCCCGAGGAGCTGTTCTCCTCCGGGAGAGTTGTAATAAAAACAAAAAATACTGGATTAATTACTTAAGTTGGATTTATAAAAAGGAAAGATTTATTTTACAGTTCCTCACGAGCAAGGCGTTGTCATGAAAACAAAATTTCATGCGTAATTTTGTCCATAAAGGGGAGGGGGGTGTCCTCCGGGGGAGTTGTGTGATGGGAGTCATCCCCCGGGGATTTTTTTT
>JAPZVO010001256.1:0-19804 GCA_029962745.1 Echinometra lucunter | reverse complement strand
AAAAAAGGAAAAAAAACTCCCTGCTCATTTTAAGAAATGGAAGTGTGAATTCTGAGTTTTTATGTATTATCGTATGTATATATCCTGTTTACTTCGTGATTCTTAACTCCTTTGGGTATACGAATACATGCCACCAGGGTTCTGACCCTATAATGTGTTCAAAGTGGTCATATATTTATTGTAATTTTAGTATGGGTGAAATAAATCCAGTGGCTACACTAATTTCAGTTATTATCCTAATGTTACACTGTATTATGGGGCCCGGACATTCCATTTTTAGAACGTGTAAAAGATCTCTAATATTATGTCTGAGTCATTGAGATGAATTTTCCGCCATTTTTTCTTTTTTGTTTTTTGTTTTTTCGTTTTTATTCTCGAATGGTTGTATAATTGCTTGCAAATAATGTAATTTTTTTTATTTGTTATTTTTCTGTTCATGTTGTGATTTTATTGACCTAGCAAAACATACAAAAAAAGATCTGCGTGAAAGGTTACTGGATGAGTTATAATAATGCCAGTTTTCGATATAGAAATCATGATTTAGAGCACATCTTGTGTGTTTTACACACAAAAAGGGAGAAAGAGATTGGGGACATGCCCGTTTGTGTCCTCCACCCGAAAACAATTGCAGACCCATAGCAATAACAATCAAACTCAATGTCGAAGATGAGTTTTTTTTTTAAATTCTGTGAAATTATGTGTCCAATTTATTGAGAGTTGATTGCTGTGGTTTGCTTTGGTTTGCTATGGTTTAATTTGAGTTGCAACGTTAATTGAGATTAAAAATCAGTCGCGGCTCGAAGGCCGAATTACAAATTTTGAACAATTTCAAACATCTAAATAACAAGAAACAAAATAAGTAATCACATCAAACAAGTAATTATAAGCAATATCAGCAATAGCTATAAACAGCAGATAATTTGATATAAGGCATATTTTCCTCATTCTATGTCCTATTTCATTCAAATTTTCGCTGATCTCGGTTTATTCTGTCCATGCATTGATTTAAAAAACACTTGGCTCGAGGGTCTTGCTTCATCTAAGTATATAATCTTAGTCCGCTACCCACGCATGCAAACATGAATCAGTCATGATAACTGATGATATTATATGCAGGCTGCATTACAGATAATGCAAATACCCATCTTGTTCTTAAACTGCTCTGGGTTTATCATTCATGACCCCTCCCCCCCCCCCCCAAAAAAAAAATGAAATAAAAGAAATCAATAATTCACTGATATTTTAAAAATTTCTTTTAAGTTTATTTATTTATTTATTTTTTTATTCATTGATTTATTTATTTACCACTTGTGGGACAGAACATCGTATCAAAAAGTGTAATAGGAGTCCATAAACAGGATGGACGTTTTTATGTTCGAAAAGAAGGTGACAACTTTGGTGCACTCAACCCTGGTATTTTTCTCCCGATTTTACATCTAAAGCAGATGGAAGTCACCTCCGTACTGTTTAAAAGAGGTATGAGAAAAATCTTAAACACAAGAAAACATGATTTTCTTTTCAAGAAAATTACCTTGATGTTTGGGCTCTCCTTGGCAAGAAAAGCATAAAAGTCATCATGCATCTCTGATGCGATTACAAGTGAATTGAGAGATGGTGATGAGCAGACGATTCGTTCAACATCACGTGACACAGTCCTGCCACACGATCTATAAATGCGAAGGTCACCCTGAAGGCCAAGTATAAAACACACATAAATAATAAGAGGGGAAAAAGATACCATAAAACAACAATTTGACATGATTAAGTAGGGAACACGGTGGGTAGTATGAGTCTCTTAGTTATGCATTAACGCGTCAATATCCCCTTTTCTTAACTGTTAAAAAACATTTTCTTGATTCCAAATACCATTTATTGAACAATTGTGAAACTTCCGTAATACAAAGAAAGAAAAAAAAATCCCCAAAATACAAAACAATTTTACAATATCGTTCTCTCAATCTCGCCCCCCCCCCCACCCCAGCCATGCCCTCGGATAGTTGTGTACGACGCAAATAAATTGGTCCTACCTGTATTTTAATGTCACTCACCACGTCAACTCCAACGGAGGCGTAACCAGCAATAGTGTGTGACGTAATCCGTTCATCAATTTCCAAAGTCTTCATGGTGGGCGTGGTATTGTGTTGTACGACAGCCACTGCATCCGGGTCATTACACTCCAAAGCTACATCAACGAGAAAGTTGGTTCTTTCTTTGAATCCCTGTACAATGTGCGACATAACACTAATGCCCACAGTCTTGTTTTGTGATGCAGTGAAGTACAGGAGATACCTGAACTCTTCCTTTCTAGGAAGAATTACTTCTTTCATCAACTTGGTATACCCAATGTGATCTGAGTCATGCAGGGAAGCAAGATGAACACCGGCCATATACTCCTGAAACAGTTTGTGTGGGAAAAATACTGTTGATTGAGCATGAGGTTTTCGCTCCTCTCTGCCTATCATTGGTGCAATTCTGTTCTCCTGAGATAAAACTCCGACCCTGCAAGCAGCTGTCTTTGAATCCTGGCAGCCATGGAAATGCTCTTCTTCGAATATGAGTGTGTTCTCCAGGAGTCCAGTGAAGGCAAGCTCCGCGATTGGTTTTAGGAGTACTGATGTCTCGTTTATGAGCCTATCCAATGAAGAAGGACTTAAGTCATCGGTGATCTTTTGGACGTAATGCTCTTTCAGGAACATGAACATCTCTCCAAAGAACTGAGAATACGTTTGAAGAGATTTGATTGTCTCTTTCTTTTCCACTTTGATTTCTTTCCACATCAAACACAACATGGCAACAAAGATAGGATAGCGTGCCATGTTCTCCGAAACAACGTCATTGTCCTTGATGAACTCGATGAGCTCATTTGCTCTTGATTCATCTGTCGCAAAATGTTTGTGAATGTAGGTTGACATATTTTCTTCGCTGAAGCCATCTACCCTAATGAAGACATATTCCTTCCGGATATTAGTGTCCTCCCTGATTTCCTTTGCTTTCCATGGCCGAGTCGTGATCAGGACAACAGATGTATTTAGCTGATTACAACTAATTATATCCTCTATGCCAAGTTCGCATTTCTCACATTTGGGGTCATGATGTAGAGTGTAACCAAATTGATTCTTAGTGTGAAGGGTATTGTGAACAGTAGAGGGTCCTGGAACTTCCCTAGAACCAACTTGCTGATGAGAGTGAATACTCTTGATCTGCCCCTCTGAATAACCCTTTGGCTGCTTGGAAGCTTCTGAGTCATCTGCTTGTTCTGTATAATCATCGGTCTTTTGAATGAAATCACCACCAGTATCCACGGTGAAACTACCTGGATGATGGGTGACTCCACCAAGCTCTTGACGTTCATGCCTTTGCGTTTCGGTTTTTCCAACTGTCTGCTGTGCGCTTGACTCCTTGTTGAAACCATCGGGGTGGGTGTCAAGAGATGGTTCTTGAGTGTGCGATACTGGAGGTCGAGAGTACTCCTTTCTTGTGTCAGTTCCTGCATGCCGAGTGGGCCTCTGTTTCCTTGGCTTTTGAGGGAAGGAATCACCCTTTGCCTCATTTCTCCTCTTCTTCCTAAGTTTTCCTTTGAACTCGTCTAAGCCGTCATACACTGTGAGCACATTGTCGGGGTTGGAACGGATGTAATGTGTAAGCTGAGCAGCCGTAGTTGGATTGTCTTCGTGGAGATATGATTTCGCTATCTCACCCATAGTGTAGTCTTCGGATTCTCTAAGAGGGACAATGAGGAGCCAGGCAAACTGTTTGTAATGTGTTCCATTTATCCAGTCCCAAGCAATCTTGGCACAAAGAGTTGTCTTCCCAGCACCGGCCTCTCCCTGAACTAGCAATCTTCGGGGTTTCTCGCCATTAACTTCAAGTTCGAGGAGATCATTGTAGTCTAAATTTTCGTTCCCACGTCCATTTTCTTCTTCCAAGACAAGACTTGTGTATATTTCTTGAAGCTGAACGAGTGAATCGGGATTTAGAGGATCAGATCTGATTCGACAGAGAGTTGTTTTGTACTTGAGCATGAAGTCTTTCCTGCAACGCTCTATGAGCTCACGTGACAGGGGTTCTACGGTTGATTCAGACAGATCAGCAGGTGTGTCTGTGAAATGTAAAATACGAACTATCATCCATACAGAAAGATAATTCTACGATAATCACTCAAGCTTTAATGTTTGCAGGAACTCATCCATTCTGAAAACCAGAAGTGACTTTATATTATGATACGTGAACTCTTTTTTTTTTCTTCTTCTTCCTTTCTACGAACAAACGCACTGTTAAGTAGTGTTCAGTGTCAATAATTAATTACAAACATATACCGCTCATATACTACCACCACCACCCCTATTAGAGTATCTTACATGGAGCAGTCTGAATGAAACTTCCACTTCGTAGTTTGTCTGATAGGTCACCCAGGCCAATCCTCTGTAAGTTGTCTGCTAGAAGTTCCCTTTGGTTTATGTCTGGGGATTGCTGGCGGGCATTCCACTCCATCAGAACAGCAAGGAAAGCATTACGGTTGGCATGGAGCTGTTCCATCTTTATTCCTAGGGATGTTCCCAGAGAATGATAGTAAGCAGGGTTGATTTCCTTTGAGAGCTGTACAATCTCTAGTTCACTGATGTGACTGCATGAGAAGAAAATTGAATAAAATGCATGCATTTAGACCCTTCCCTTTTAGTGGAAAACATTTTGAAAATTTGTATTAGATAATGATATTATTAAACATGCTTAAACCCTCTTTAAAACTTGCATATAGAAGAACGTGGACAAACAAGAATGATTATGATACTCCAGGAAGACTAAATTAACATTTATGAAATAAAACTAATTAGTACTAACTCGACAGAAATAAAGATTCTCTTGTGCGTACAGTCGTGTTGTCTTATTCAAAGGCATTTCATTCATCTACGCTCAAATGCTCAATGCTTGAAAGTTTGAAATAATGTTTGGTTCATAAACATGAAAACAAACAACAACTGCGTATTCTAAGGATTATTAAAAAATAACATGGATAAACAAGAAAGAATGTGATTTGAAATATGATATCCTTTCAAAAATTAATATATAGACATACCTCTCGGGTATAATTGGTCCTGGATTGGTTTCGATATCACCAGCTCTCATTAGGAGCATCATTGGTAGGTAGAGTTGATAGAATCCACCCATAGTGAATGATGATCGGCTTCTGCAGAAGCTGATCCTGGCCAAATTGCAAGTCATTGGCAAGAAAGGCTATAAAGGAAATACGAAGAATTGATATCGTTAACCTCTGATTGATAGCACCGGTAGTCACATAATTATCATATACTTTAAATGCACTTTTTATCATTCCATAATAGTAAGATCTGAAAAAAACTTATACCAAAGCTTGATGTCAAATGTGTTTTAATAGTTAAAATTCTGCGTTCAATGCAAGCAAAGATCGACTAATACTATCATGACTGATATCATCAAAATAGAAACGGGTTTTTAAAGGAAATTTGCATATTAATCCATTTTCCCTATTTGGATCTAAGATATTTTCCCCCCTCTCGGTATTATCATTTAACATATGCTGACTATGCCCCTCTTGCTCTCTCTCTCTCTCTCTCTCTCTTTCTCTCTCTCACTCTCAGGAATTTGCCACTCCATCGACTTTAAAGCTTACTCAAACTCGGGCCTTCAGGGTGGAAGATAATTTCGACTTCCAGAATTAATGACTTTAAAAATATACTGGGCGGTTAAAGAAAGGAAATCAAAACTTTTAGATATTCTGTTATGATATGGGCTATATCTTTACCCGTCCGGACTCCGGACATAATAATGATATGTTTCAAGGGCTGTGTTTCATAAAGCTGTTCGTTAAGTTACGAATGGCTTTACGAACGACTTGAATATAGCAAGTATAGCGAATGGATTCTCAGTCACTATAAATTGCATCAGCTAAAAGTGAAATATGCAGATGAGATTAATATTAATATCTCTATTAAAAAGTAGATTTTTGGAAAAACTTAATTAAGATTTTGGTTAGGGGCGTCGCTGGACTGTTTTTAAATGAAGGGGGGGGGGTGTAGAGGCCAGATTGCCGACAAATAATGCCACCGATTGCCGACGACCAACGCCGATGAATTCAACCGTATAAAGCCCACTAAGGCATGTTCAATTGTGCGCCTCTATCATATTTTCATTTTGAATTATATATTTGTTCACCTCACTTGCCGAATGTGTTTTTTTTTTCCGAAAGTATGCTGTATCTAAATATAATACGAGCGAACGCAGCGAGTGAGGAAAAATATACATTCTCTTTCGTACTTACGTGATAGCTCTTCATCAAACTACATGATGGGCTTGAAGATATCTAAATTATAAAATTGGTTAGCTGCTCTCTGGCCTGATTCATTAGGTTTCAAAGACCATCCTAAATATTAATATTATACGAGCGAGTGCAGCGAACGAGGAAAAAATCTATTTGTAATGGTAGAAGTGACAATTCTTTATCCAAATACGCGATGGTATGAACCAGTGGCGTAGACAGGTTCTTACACCTTGGGGGGGGGGGGGGGGGGGGGGGGGGGGGGGGGGGGGGGGATGATATGCCGTTCACGAGAAATCGAGGATCAATTTCGTATACAGATACACACATGCACACCCACACCCACACACCCAAACACACATCCGCACACATACACCCGATGGGGGGATCGACTTTAGGCCGATTTTTTTTTTTTTCAGTCGAACTCACACTTAAGTATAAACACACGCCCTCACCCGCCTGCACAGACCCTCTTACACACATTATGATTATCTTGCGAGCGAGCAAAATATTACTATTTCTGATTTTCAATCGCATTTTCAAATAGAAATTCTATATGATGATGAGCGAGCAAAGTAAGAGAGCCAAAAATAACCACTTTTCTGGTTTTCACTCGCATTTTCAAACAAAAAATCTACAATATAAGGGTGGTTTTATGACAGATTTCTATAAAAAAATTATTAGCTGATTAAATCAAATATAATTTCTTCCTTAAAAAAGTGTAGGGGATATTTGTACACGCCATCCCCCTTCTCAGAAAAGTGGGGGGATATATCCCCCATCCCCCCCCCCCCAGAATTTACGCCAATGATGCACAGACATAAATAGAAGATATACGCACCGTGACAAACGAATATGGAATATGGACTTACACACATTGTGCATATTTGCATCACGCTATCTATCATTTCACTTTTTAAATTTTGTTGTTACATCACTTCAGAAAAACTGTGACGGCGCCGAAATTACCCAAAAGTAATATAAATCACTACATAAATCAGAATAATGATCGATATAGTTATGACAGTAATCGTCATTTCAGTCACATTAACGACAATGATGATAACTATTATTATGCTAAGCATAATAATAATAATGATAATAATAATAATAATAATAATAATAATAATACATAACTAATCATCATCATCATCTTTTATTATCATCATCATCATCAACATTGTTGTTGTTGTTATTGTTATTGTTAAAATAATATTTATTGTACAACGCCTACTCAGCTTGTTGTACGCAAGTCTATGGGAGCTGAACGCGCGATATTCGTACCATTGCACTCGTACCATCCAAAATGTACCATCCAAAATGTACCATTGCACGGTTAGCGTGACGTCACAGTAGATTCCCACAAATTACTTCTTTTATTTCTTTTGTGATATCACAAGTAGCTTGCGTTGTAGACCCTATACGCGTATTGATTTTTGCATGCTCAAAGGAATATTTCATGTTTTTATCGAGAACGGACGTGTTTCCTTTTTGCTCCAAGTTTAACGTCATTTTAGCCGTTTGTCTTCAAAATCGTACGAAACATTGTGTATCAGTGTTGAGATCTCATTTTGAGGCTTCCGTTGATGTCACTGGTTTTTGGAGTTTTTAAAGGCTTTAAGCTGGAAAACGCAGATAATACCCGTTTTTCTAGGATTTTGTAAACGGTCTGTGATTAAGAGGAGAGACAGTTGCATCCACATATCTTAGCAACGTGAAGCTAGGGCGCGTATCATACCAACTCCATCATCAGCGCATCAGCTCACCCTGGTTACCGGTAGACTATACGCTCAACAGGTTCATCCATCTAGGCGTGCGCCCCATCCTTGTGACGTCATAATGGCCACTGAGAACCGTTTTGAAGCTCTTGATGACGAAATGGATATCAAGGTAAAGGGCCCCCGTAAGGCAGATGACACCAGTAAGCTGTCAGAAGGTGAAATAGTGGCGAAAGTACTACTGGCTGTCCAACCTCTCATCGTGGATGCTGTGACGAAGGCTGTGACGGCAGCTATGTCAACAATGTTGGAAGAGCTTAAGAAGAGCTTGAAGCCCAGCAGTGTAGGATCGCCTTGGAAGGAGGAGGTCGATCGGCTAGAGCAATACGGTCGACGTGACAACGTCCGTATATTTGGAATAGAGGAGACTCCAAATGAGGATACAACGCAGAAGGTGGTTGAGCTAGCAGCCGACATGGGGGTCACGATCACCTCTGATGACATCAGCACCAGTCACCGCTTGCCGCCGTCTCGACGTCGTCAGGGAGAGGAGAAGAGAAGAGCTATAATTGTTAAGTTTGTAAGGCGCTCGACGAAGCAGGTTATCATGCGGAAGAAGAGGATGCTGAAGGGTGTTCCTCGAAGGAGTGGGGTTTTCGTAGACGAAGATCTAACGTCACGACGTAGCAAAATGGTTCGTGCGCTCCGGCAAGATCCTCTGGTCAAGGCAACGTGGACCATCGATGGCAAGATCTTCTGTGCCAAGAAAGATGGTGGCAACAAGATCGTCATAGACTCGGCAGATGATCTTCGCAAAGTTGGATGGACAACGGAGAGAATCCAGGACTTAGGCCTACTGAAATAGGAAGACGCCGGCACTTCTAGCGCCCCAGAAACTGAGGTGAAGCATTACTCTTTGAATTACAATGTACATAATCCCATACAATGCAAAATTTTAGGTCTGAATGTATGTGGTCTTAAATCAAAGTTAGAAACTGGTATCCTGACAGATTATTTAACTATGTTTGATATTGCATGTTTAAGTGAAACAAAAACAAATATGATAGATGAAGACTTAATACCTGAGGAGTACACTGCTCTTTTCAAAAAGGAATCAGATGAAAACACACCTTTTAGAAGGGAAATTCATGGAATTGGTGTGATCTTTCGAAAGTGCTATAGGCCATATCTTCACGTAATTGATAATATGTGTTCGAATTGTGTCTTTTGGATTAAAATTGATGATAAAGCATTTGGTAATGAATTTGTAATAGGAGCTGTTTACATTCCTCATGAAGGTTCCAAGTATTATAATCCAGACATGTTTGATGATATATCCAGCGATCTAATCTCTATTTTGAGTATCTATGATTTACCTATTTGCCTAGTTGGTGACTTTAATGCTCGAACAGGTTCACTAAAAGATTATATGGAACAAGAAATAATACATACTGAATACTGGAATAAATCTCATGAGGAAAGTGAAACACTTCATTCTCTCAGGAAGAACAATGATAAATGTACTAATAACCATGGCTACAAACTTATAGATTTGTGCAAAACTATTGACATGGTTATACTTAATGGACGTGTGGGTGACGATAGGGAACATGGTCTTTTCACTTGTGCTGATTCAAGTGTAATTGATTATGGTATAGTGACGCACGACTTCTATGAAAACGTTCTAGATTTTAAGGTTGACACTTTTGATAGCTTGATGTCAGATAAGCATAATCCGGTTTGCATAACACTGAAATTCCAGAATCAGTTGTGTCACAAAAACTTTGAAATTGAAAAACCTAATAAAGGAATGCAAAAAACTGTTAAATTTAAATGGAACAATAGTCTATCCGAGGAATTTCTGAAAAGTCAAAACAGAGACGACATTCTAGCTATAAATGAAGAAATCGAAGCACTAAATTTACAATGTGTTAACCAAGAAGAAATCGATTCATTGAATAAGTCGATAAAAGCTGTTTATATGTTTGCAGGATCTCAGTCTGGTATAGTGAAGGAATGTTATTGTAATGGTAAAAAGAAAAACTATCGGAAGGCCGAGAAAAAATTGTGGTTCAATGATGAATGTATGAAGTTAAGATCAGAATATCTGAAACTGAAGAAAAAATACAAAATGTCAAAGAACGATTTCTATGAACAATTCCAGGAAGCCAAGAAAAAGTATAGAAAGTTCATAAATAAAGCCAAAGTTGAGTTTTATGCGGATAAACATGCCAAGCTTAGAAATTTGAAAACGACAAACTCTGGTGAATACTGGAAAATCCTAAATTCATCACAAAGATGCTTGGCTGAGAATAATTTAGATATGAATGTGTTTAGAGATCATTTCATGAAATTGAATAAATGCGATGACGCCTCTCCTTTACAAGAAATCACTGAAAGTAATGTGAATATATATATTGAAGAATTCGACGAACCTTTTGTAGAAGAAGAAGTAGTGGCTCAAATAAAAAAACTGAAAAATAACAAATCACCGGGTATTGATATGTTAATCAATGAATGTTTCAAACATAGTAAAAGTATATTAATCACGGTAATAACAAAATTCTTTAATGTGATTTTATCGTCTGGCAAAGTTCCTTCAGATTGGACAAGTGGTTTAATTTGCCCAATTTATAAAAAGAAGGGTTCAAAGGAAGATCCAGATAATTATCGTGGAATAACTTTATTAAGTTGCCTAGGGAAGTTATTTACAGCAGTCGTTAACGAAAGATTAACCTCATATTTTGAAGATCATAATTTATTAGGAGAAGAGCAAGTTGGCTTTCGAGATAATTACTCTACACTTGATCACATATTTTTGTTACATAGTGTTATTGATCTTCATTTGTCTCAAAGAAAACGTATTTATTGTGCGTTCATAGACTATAAAAAAGCTTTCGATTCAGTTGACCGGACATTGCTCTGGCATAAAATGATTAGAAATGGAATAAATGGGCAATTATTCAGAGTTATACAAAATATGTATAACGACGCGAAGTCTTGTGTAATGGTTGAAGGTGAAAAATCTGATTTTTTCGGTTGCAACATAGGGGTCCGACAGGGAGAAAATCTCTCACCTTTTCTGTTTGCTCTCTATTTAAACGATTTTGAACTTTTCGTGCGTGATAGATATGAAGGAATCGATTTGGTACCCAGTGTTTTGAAATCATCTTTAAATTCTTTAGGAGTTGACGTGTATCTCAAGTTGTTTTCATTGTTATATGCAGATGATACAATCATTTTGGCAGACTCTGAAAAGAGCTTGCAAATTGGTCTAAATGCAATACATGATTATTGCGATCTTTGGTCCCTGAAAGTTAATGTAGACAAAACAAAAATAGTAATTTTTTCCAGAGGTAAAGTAAGGAAATATGCTACTTTTAAATTTGGGGATAGTGAAGTCCAAGTTGTTGATGATTACGTATACTTAGGTACAACTTTTAATTACAGAAATGATTTTAAGAAAGCTCAAAATAAACAAATAAATCAAGCGAGAAGAGCTATGTACTCGTTAATAGTCAAAGCTAGAAAATTAAAGCTTCCTGCTGATCTAGAATTAGACTTATTTGATCGGCTTGTTGTTCCTATTCTTTTATATGGCTGTGAGATTTGGGGATATGAAGACCTTCACCACATAGAGAAATTGCATACCCAGTTTTGTAAACACTTGTTACGACTGAACAAAACTACTGCACACTGTATAGTTTTGGGTGAGCTGGGGAGATTTGATCTATGTAAAATAGTACAAGAAAGGATGCTGAACTTCTGGCTGAGAACTATATCAGGAAAGGAATTCAAGCTTTCGACAATTTCTTGTAACATCCTCAAAATACTAAGTGATTCAGACATTTATTCTTCACCGTGGATTCTCAAAATTAAACAAATTCTTAATTCTCTGGGGATGTCGAACTTGTGGTATGAATATGGGAAAATGGATAAGAATTGGTTCAAAATAAATATCAAGTTGAAACTCAGCGACATACTTCTACAAAAATGGCGGGAAACGATACAAGAGAGACCAATTTGTATTAATTATCGTATCTTTAAAACTGACTTGAAGTTAGAATCATATATCTTAAAGATACCAGACCCTTATAGAACTGCCTTAACAAAGTTTAGGTGCGGAAATCACCGACTTCCCGTTGTAACTGGAAGATTTAACGGAATAAATAGATCAGACCGTTATTGTACAACTTGTAATTCAAAGAAAATTGGTGATGAATATCATTATTTGTTTGAATGTTCTGTTTTCAACAATGAAAGAAGAAAATACCTGAAAATGTATTTCAGAAACAGGCCTAACACGTTGAAGATGAATGAATTATTTAATTCTGGTAATGTCAAAGACTTAACGAATTTAGCAAAATTTTGTAGGATTATAATGCTTCACTTCAGTTCTAAGTAGACAAGTTGATTCGATTTGTACATAATTGTATCATAGTAAATACAATAATCATACGACAGTCACGATTTTATAGCATGCAATGTTTAATTTTTCATTTCAAATAATTTGTTTACTGTTTTTTGTTTTTGTTTGGATTTAATGTATATTAGTTAGTTTGTGCCAGATGTATACTAAAATTTTCGGACCTTGTGAGAATATTTGTGAATGACCTTTTTGTTAATTCATTCATTTATTTATTTATTCATTTATTTACTTTTATTATTATTTTCTTTTCCTTCATATATTTATTTAATTATAGTTGTTACTGAATCTGAATTAGTGTAAAATCTGTATATAAATATGTAAATATTCAAATAATTGTTCTTATTCTAAATGTAAACTTATGATTTTCTCCAATACCCATTTCGGGTGACATGAGGAAATAAAAATCACATTGTCACATTGTCACAATCACATTGTCACAGCTCAGGCTAGCAGCAAGTCGCGTTCGCACACTGCTATAGATACGCACACGCGCATAGACTTGCCGTATTTTGCATTTTGCAGTCGGAACTTCTTTCCCTGCTTTATAAACCTTGATTTCTTAACCAAAATGTGACTGTTTTTTTTTCTTTATTTTCATCAATTTCCCAGACTTCCGAGGCGTTGTACAATACAAATAGCGAATATTCTAATTCGTGCAATGGTACGAGATTTCGCATTCGGTGAAAGATCGCGACGTAACTTCTATTCAACGAGGCGAAGCCGAGTTGAATAGAAGGTCGCTCTTTCACCTCATGCGAAATCTCGTACCATCGCACTCATGTCTATTCGCTATTTGTAAATTGTTATCATTAGTTTAATTTTAAGCAAACATCCTTTCATAAAACCTGGGGGTGATTGTACATGTAACCCCCCCCCCCCCTTGTGAGGTGAGGGATGCATGCCCCTCATCCCCCCCCCCCCCCACCCCTCTGTCCACGCCCCTGGTATGAACTACTAGTATGAAATATCTTACTTATACAGGTACGTTTGGTCACCTCATTTGTCGAATTTGTTTGCTATCTCAAATCCATCTTGTATCGAATATTGTACGAGCGAGCGTAGCTAGCGAGGAAAAAATACACATGTACTCCTTTGCATGATAGAAGTGTAAGTTCCTCATAAAAATGTATGATGGACCTTTAAGATATCTATTTTGATTTTAGTCACCTCTCTTATCTAATTGATTTTGCTTTCACAGACTATCATGCATCTAAATATTATACGACCGAGCGCAGCGAGCAAGGGGAAATATATATAATCGTTTTTATGGTAGATGATAATTCTTCATCAATATACATGATGGGCATAGCTTGCCGAATATGTTTCCTTTCCCCAATCCATCTTGTATCTGAATATTATACGAGCTTGCGTAGCGAGCGAGGAAACATACATAATACTTTTCATGTTTTCATCAAAATACACGATGTGCCTTTAAGGTACCTATTTCGATATATTTGGTCACATCTCCTACCTGATGTATTTCCTTTAAAGAACATCCTATAGACCAATTTCATCTCCGGTTTGAGTCTAGATTCTGGACTCTTTTTATGAAGTTTTTATATTCCCCGAAACAGCTGCTAACTCACTGTACGCGTCAAGTCGAGTGATGGCGCGATCCCGAGAACTATATAGCAGCTGTTTCGGGGAATATAAAAACTTCATAAAAAGAGTCCAGAATCTAGACTACTCCGGTTTATGTATTTGACCTTCTATCAGCGACGCCATGGCTGCGGTGGGCAAGCGCGCTGACCGCGATTGGCTCTGTGTACAAAATGAATGTAAGATATGAGATATGCCCCAATATTGTTCCATTTACTTATTCTAGATCAATAAAATAAAGCATGGATACATGGCTAGATGAGGTAAGACAATGGCTATATCTGGCAGATGAAGGTATGATGTATTTTTGTACTTCCGATAGTTTTTCAACTTAGTTTTGTCAGTATAAGTTCGATTGCAGCATAGAAGCCGTAGTAAACGGGAGCCCTCAATCTTACCCTGTTTACAAAGTCACGTTTTCACTCATTAAATTTTACGCCAAAGTACAAAATGATAATGTTTCTTGACTTCAGAGTCATTTTATAAAAATATTTTTACCCACTGGCGAGGAATTCCTTCGCATAGCTTACGGAAACCTATAGGGAGTACGGCTTCTCACACAAACAGGCTTCATGAGTCAAAAGTGAGTCAAGAGTGAATTCCGCACTCAGTTAGTTTCCAAGTTTTAAACTTTCTCCATTGCTTATTGCATATATTGGTCAAAATAGACAAAAAATTGAACGAATGTACATAACGCGCTATTGACTTGTGTACTATAAATGTTGGAGCGCCCCGCAGTATGTCGAACTGTGTCGAACAGTCTGCTGCCCTCTTGCTTTATGAAATTGGTCTATATCTGAATATTACACGAGTGAGCGCAGCGAACGAGGAAAAATATACATACTCTTTTTATGGTAGCAGTGATAATTCTTCCTCAAAATATATGATGGGCCTAAAAATCGAGAATTCGCCGACAAGAATTTTTAATGGGGGTGTCACCCCCCCCCCCCCCCCCCCTCTAGCGACGCCCCTGATTTTGGTAAATGCAGTCGCACTTTGTTAACACTTCAGAAAAAAAATCACATCCCATTTGGCACTTGACGTTTCAGTCGTTCGGAAGTCATGCGTTACTTTAAGAACAGCTTTATGACCCCCCCCCCCCCCCCTTCCTGGTCTTGTATCTGAGATACAGGGTGACTAGAAGTCCGTATTTTACGGGAAACTCCCGAATTTAAACCACTGGTCCCGTGTTGTGTCCAATTCAAACTCACTTAAAGTAAGCATGATAAGGGAATATTAAGAAGGGTAATTTACAACATCGAAATATTATTTTCATGCAGCATATTACCCTTTTTGTGGCTTAATATTCTCTTATTTTTAATGAGTTTGAAATACGGGACAAAACGGGACTGTCCCATCATGGCCACAGGCTGTTAGCTGAAACAATTGCTTTCCACAAAAAGTAATATTTACAATCTAACTATGAATGAGCTGGAACTTAAGATTTCTATTATAAAATCATTGATGTGCCGCACAAATTGTCGCAGGTGTCAATCTGTGCAGAATTTTTCGAAAAACAAACTGCACAGATTGTCGCCGCTCACACAAACTGTCGCCGGCGTCTATCTGTTCCGCTCGTGCAGTGACCTGTTTTTCTCCCAGTTGGCGACAATTTATTTGTGCAATGAAATAAAAGCCTACCTGCAGAGAGGATTTGACCACGATCTGGGGGGGGGGGGGGGGTTGGGGATGAATGTGTTTTAAGGAAGAAAATGACCACGAGCAGTGGTGTGCCTGCCAAAGTGTTTGGGTGGAGAGGGGGGGGGGGGGAGGCATCTCGGGATGAGTTTGGGCAGCGTTTTGGAGGAGAGGTGCGCGGGGTCGGTCTGGGGGGAGGGTTGCACTCATTTGCATGGTCGGGTGGATTTCTCTCGGCTCTGCGGGTTTGCTGCACCGATGTCATCATGTGCGGACGGTTCTCCATACACTTTGTGCGTGGGGTTTCAAATTTTCTCAATTTTCTTGGATGTTGCACGTTTTCTGGTCCCCATGGTCGATGTTTGTTCGAAAGATTTGTTTTTTACTTTTCTGCTTTAACATACTTCTGCTGTGGGGATGGGAGGATGTTCGAATTCCGGGAGAGTTGGCATGGTTGGGGTATGGGTTTTGGTGTATGGAGTGGTGGGAGACTGCTCGCGGGTGGTGTCGTCGGTGTTGCCGATTTCCGGGGCCGGGAGTGATTTGCCGGGGGGGGGGGGGGGGGTGCGGGTGTGGATGGTGTAGTTTCCTTTCTTTGACGTATTCTGCTCATTTCTTCTTCTTCTTCTTCCTCTTCTTCTTCTTCTTCTTCTTCTTCTTCTTCTTCTTCTTCTTCTACTTCTTCTCTTTCTTATTCTTCTTTTTTGACTGCTGTTCGGATTCGGCTGCTTTTGCTGGAGCAGTGAGGCCTCTCGGGTGAGCTTTCCCTTTTGAGGGTCCACTCAGGAGGTTTCGCTGTTTTGATGAGGGGGGGGGGGGGTCCTGTACAAACAATGTTTAAATGCTTTTGCAATTCTTTATATGTTTGGAGGCTTATTTTATAAAGTACATGATTGAATTGTCATCACAAGTATTATTCTGATACTATAATGGTTGTATGTTTTGATGTGAAATAATGTACACAATGATGTAAAACATGCATTATTAAGCCTTTGGCTGCAAGGCATTTTTTTTTTAATAAAGAACATTATTGAACTGAAAACAAAATGAATTGTCAAGTATAGGCCTAGTCTATCAGGCCTACAGCATTTGCAAAGAAGCTGAAGTTCAAGCATTTGAAAGAATTTAACTGGTCAATTGCCAAATTTCATGGGTAAAATGCTTAAAACACTGCATTTTTACAGGCTGAAAAATATCCCACATTTGTTCACTTCGCTCCCTCGCTTGTACCTACTTAAATGTAGAAACGTTTGGGCACTCGGGAGGGTGGATGCCGGGGGGATGCAGCTTCATTGTTTCCCCAAGTTGGCGCCATTATAATGCCGATTTACGCCACAAGGCCTGTCTACCAATCTATAGGCCTACATGTATTTCACTGCTCCTCCCCCCCCCCCCCACTCCCCCCGATGAGCCACCGATTAGCTCTGTGGTTGTCCAGTAATCTTTTACTAATTATAAGGATTCTGAAAAAGGTCGCAATCATTAGATTTAACAGGGATGACTGGACTCCATCAAGATCAAGACCCGGTCGCAAAAACTACACTGAGAATGCTTCCCTTAATCACTCGATTCGTTTTTACGTATGGCGACAATCTGTGCTGCTTGGGGGCATCAGCCCCCCCCCCCCAAATAATTTCAACCATGGTTTATTTTAATTTTACAAATCAGTGATATCACGCGAATTTCATTATTTCTCCCTAGACTCCCTTTCTACTGTTAAGTAAAGCATTCACAATTTCCCAAATAGCATGGATAGCAAGGCGGCAGAAAACACGCATAAACATGTGTTTTATGATGTAACACTTGGTTTTATCTGTTTATCTGACAATGGATTCAAACTTTGATAATGAATATTGTTAGATTTACCAAAACTAGACACGGGCTTTAAGTTTGTAGTCCCAAATAGTGTTCTTTCACAGATTTGCAGACTATCAATATTGCAAAAAGCTCCTTTACCATGGGAGTGCACCCGTGTAGCCAAGGGGTGGGCGATGGGGGCGGTCGCCCCCCTCCAAAAAAAAAAAAGAAAAAAGCGGGAGCGAGAAAAGAAAAGGGTAAGAGAACGTAAGAAGAGCGGGAGCAAACAAGGAACAATTCAAAGAAACGTCGGAGCTTCCGTGCTTCGCGCGGGAGGGGGAAACCCCCCCCCCCCCTCCCTGCACCCTACCCCATTGGGAGCTCGCTTCCGCGCGCTCGTAAGCGATTGCACACGCTTCGCGTGCTTACTACCGCCACTCCCCCCCTAAAATGAAATCCTAGCTATGTTAAACCATGGTACCCCACCGGATCACACCCTGTCCATGCTCGTCCGTTTTATTTCATAGTGTCTTTTTCAGTATTATTATCATAAATAATAAAGTATTTTGTGTAACGCTGGCATTTGTTTGAAACTTGCGAAGATTATTTGGGCTGCCATGTTTTCATAATCATGTTCCAAATTCATTAAAAAAAAATCCTTTTTCCGTCGGTAGATTCATGACACGCTTATCCATAATAGTGCTTATGTCATCAAATCTGATGTTTCATATTGCATGTTGTACTTCAAATGTTTATTTTTCATATTTACTTCTTTGGTTGGAAATGAAAAAAAATAAAAATTGAAGTGAAATGAATTTGGATTTTCCTTTCCAGGTTTTGCAGACTGCACATTTTTAATTCCAAAACATGAAAAAGCTCCGTATCGTGAGGGGGGGGGGGGGGAGGGATACCCCCCGGCTCGGTCGCTATGTACACTCCCGCAGGATTGGTCCGCTTCGCTCCTCGCAAAGATTGAGCCCCCCCCCCCCCCCACAAAAAAAAAAAAAAAAAAAAAAATATATATATATATATATATATATATATATATATATATATATAATTGGCTCATTACGCCACTGGGCTTGACATCTCAGCGCCTATGAGGAGAAAATTTTTTGAAGCGGATCATTAATTGCTATAATGAAAGGTAGGCATGGTGGGGGACGAAATATATCTGAAACCACTGAAAGCCCACCTTCAGCTCGGAAACACCAATAGAGATACCATAACTAATCTAATCGGAAGCAGCGTACTTCAGTAACTCTGTTAGAAAGAGGAGGTGATTCAATCGAACAGGAAATGAAAACCAAAGGTTATCTGCAAACATGGCACGGAACATATCCTCTCCATCTCATATAGAATAAGCGCTTTTGCGTTTTTTAGAATCATTGATCAACAGAAATGAATAGGAAGTAAATTATATTTCGGGGCCTACAAAATTAAAGGGATCGTATGTACTGCAAAACTGCATGCTTGGTAAGAAACAAAATGCATATGGCGGGGGATAGGGGAACCTTCACACCGTAACAGCATGCATATAGAAGCATAATCGATAATCATGATAACATACTGTTTTTGAAGTGCTAATACTTTTCGAAACAATATAACTTTTCAAAAACGTATCATTAGTCTGAATAATCGTCTTGCCAGAAGAAAATAACAGATGTTGGGTATTTTCCTGAGATGGATCAATGCACAATTTGTTTTCAGTGCGGATTTTTGGTCAAATACTGGCTCCTCTTTCCACGAAAAACCTAAAATCGATATTACATACCGGATCGCTCATAGCATAATATGGATACTGCAATTAGAGTCTAAAGGACCAATTATAACTAAATTATAAGTCAGCTTTGCTCATTCATAACATGAAATTATTTTTCATCACAAGAGAAAGATAAGAAATGTTCCATAGAAATCTACTCAACATTTTCCTTTAACTGCATGACTAACGAAAATTAAATCACTCTATATTGTCTTCAAACCATTCCTTTATTTGCAACTTCAGAAAACAAAACTTTGAGTGCCGAATTGCAAGAAGAAGACGAAAAGGCGGAAATTGTCTTTTACGGTGAAAATTCGGCTGTGCATAATTTTGTGTTCTACCAGGAATCTAAAGTACGGGTTTTAGATAATGTAGCTCTACGCTTTTTACTTCAGACAGAACTCGAATTCGTTCATGACTGAGAAGACAAATAATTACTGACAATATTACATTCATCTAAATGGCCTATTAAACTCATTCTGAACTGACCTTCTCTCGGTCAAAAGTGTATTGAAAAAATTAACCCATCATATTTGTTTTGAAAGTTGATAATTTTAGCTTGCTAATAA
>JAPZVO010001255.1:0-19813 GCA_029962745.1 Echinometra lucunter | reverse complement strand
TGCCAATCAGGCCCTCTGGTGGACCTCCCCCCCCCCCCCCCAGGGAAGCAGACGTAGAGGCAGGCCCAAGATGAAATGGCAAATAACCATTCAACAAGATCTCAAAGGCTATTCATGAAGTGGAAAGACCTTGATGAACTGGCCAAAGATAGACCAAGCTGAGGAAGATGACCCCCTCATGCGTCGGACGACGCGGGAGTTCCTAAGTAAAGTAAGTCATTAAAATGCAAGATAGCATTGTTAACAGCGAGAAAGGTTTGAAATATTGAACTTATACATTAAGTTGCTATAGAAGTAGGTCACTACTCTTTGTCTCGTGAGAGCTATGGAAACAGTATAAAGAATAGATACCATTTCCCAAGAGTGAACAACAGAAAACACATGATCAAAAATACCCTATAAAATGCTTAAATTTTCAAATTCATAGCAGCTAAATAATATCAAGGCAATATGAATACCTTAGCTAATATTGAAATATATCATATGAAGTTATTTCCATCCGATTAGGATGATGATTAATGCCCCTATTTCGCCTCTTTACAGGGTTCTTGCTAATTTTTTGATAGCACGTTATTTATCATTAGGACCCAATTGTAAATAAGCTCTCTTGAGCTTTCATGGGCCATCCTGGCCAGCTTTTATGAACTTCTACTTTATGTACTTTATGTACTTTATGGCATGCTACATTATAAGGAGGGTGTTTCTTGTGGGGAAAAGTCAATTTCATTCAGTACGCAGCATATGCAAAGGGTAAATGGGGCCGCAACCACATGCATGAGTGAGTCATTGTTGGGTCTATGGTTCGTACAAGAGACAATAAAAATCTCTGCTGTCTGGTGTTTCCCTCTACATTTCATTGGCCTGTTAAATGCATGTTGGCTGTGTTTAGAGCTTGCTTCTTCCCATTCTTTACAACCGCTTTCACAACATAGCTGTGAACGCTTATCTCTGTGAAGCTTGTGAAAAACCCAAATTTAAGATAACGACTTGTTGACTCGAATCGAGACTGGTTTTCTATTTATTAATATTCTTATTTTATTTTATCTTTTTTTTTTTGTAAAGCCAAGCCGGTTACCATCGATGCTACAGTCGGAAAAAATAAACTGGTTACCGGCTATTAACATGAACCCTGTCTCTATATCAATGTTCCCTCTACATTTCAATGGCCTGTTAAATGCATGTTGGCTGTGTTTAGAGCTGCTTCTTCCCATTTCTTTACAACCGCTTTCACAACATAGCTGTGAAGCTTATCTCTGTGAAGCTGTGAAAACACAAATTTAAGATACGACTTGTTGACTCGAATCGAGACTGGTTTCTATTTATTCATATTCTTATTTTATTTATCTTTTTTTTTTTGTAAAGCCACAGCCGGTTACCATCGATGCTACAGTCGGAAAAATAACTGGTTACCGGCTATTAACATGAACCCTGTCTCTATATCAATGTTCCCTCTACATTTCAATGGCCTGTTAAATGCATGTGGCTGTGTTTAGAGATGCTTCTTCCCATTTCTTTACAACCGCTTTCACAACCTAGCTGTGAAAGCTTATCTCTGTGAAGCTTGTGAAAAACACAAATTTAAGATAACGACTTGTTGACTCGAATCGAGACTGGTTTTCTATTTATTCATATTCTTATTTTATTTATCTTTTTTTTTTTGTAAAGCCACAGCGGTTACCATCGATGCTACAGTCGGAAAAAATAACTGGTTACCGGCTATTAACATGAACCCTGTCTCTATATCAAAATCTGGTGTAAAATGGAGTGAGATTCTGAGATCATGCAAGCCGCTATTTGTTTATGAGTGATGAATGATCAGCTGCAAGTACAATAATTTTAGAATAATAAAATAGCTCCCTATAAAATATGTTTTTTCTCTTATTCTAAACCCCCTTGGATTTATTCAAAATTTGAATTTAGTTTGTATTCAAAGTTCATATAGGCTAATCATAATTAGGGGTTGTCACTGACTGTGAACACAGCGTCAGCTGACTGGCTGTGTTGGTAATGCAATGGAAAAAGGTGTGTGCATCATACACACGCGATTTACACAAACAGAATACGAGTCTCGCTCAGTTTACTACATGAGCTATGGACTGCAAAATTGGAATTGGCCACTGAACTCAGAAAGACGTGCATGTACGTCTTTAAAGTTCACAATTCAGTAGAATGAGCCTTAACCTTAATCTTCAACAAAGGGTCAGGATCATATTCACCTAGAGTAACATAGAACAACACGGCAACGGAGTAATCAATGAAGAAATTGCCTAAACAGATTTCAAATTCTCTTTTACATTCATTTTTCTTTAACGGAAAAACAGAATGCTTTAGTTGTTTTTTGGCCACTTGAAAAACATGAAAAACTGAGCAAAAGTTGAAAATGGAGGAGTTGGCAGGTCCGCATAACTATTTAAGTATAATTTTAAGTGTTATGTAGAAAATATGATACATATAACTGTGAATTGAACGAAATCTACTCTTCTACTGCTTGCTTGTTAGGCAGAGAAATTTATTCCTTGTGGTGCTTTGAGGTGCTCCCCTTGTTCCGCTTTGTAATGGAGGTTCCAGTACGCAGCTCTTCATGTGTCAGAAATACACTCGTCCACAAGGATCTGGTTTGGCTGTAGGAGGTAAAATAATACAAGATAGAAACACTGGGAGGTATGATGGCTCAGTCACTGTGGCTGAACAGCAGTCTCATAACTGATAACCACTGGGTTCACACCAAGTGGATGTAATAAATGTCCTTTGGCAGGCAATTAACCAAGAAATTATCACTATAATCATGTTATCCACCAATTTGCTAGTTCCCCTGAACTAAGCTTGTCATTCGAAACGAGCATGCGTACCCCCCCCCCCCCCAAGTAGCACTTTCCCATCCACCATCATGGCCAAGTAGACGCCATATTTCTTCCTCTTCCGAATGATCAAGACAGAGTCCTAGGACATGTTGTCATTCAAGGAGGGGGGTTGGTGGGAGGGTCATAGGTGGATACATAGATTTATCTAGGTAAATAACAAAATTAGTGATAATTTTCTTGATTTACAGCAATAAAGCAATGTATCCACCTATTTGCTAGACCCGCATGGAATAGAATCCGGGTGGCATGTCCTAAGGAGAAGAGGCTAACGAGGGGTAGCAACCTCACCTCCTGAGGGAATGTCCTGAACATTACACATAGGAGAACGTCAAGGCTGCACGCCCTATATCCTCCCAAAAGAGTACCCAAAGGGAGCGCTCAGGAGGTAGAAAACCTCCAGGGAACGTGCGCCCTTGGAGGATTCTAAACATAAGAACCTCTAAACAAGCAGATTGGATAGCTACAAAAATCCGACAGAATAAATCTTCGAGAGGCTGGAGAAAAGGGTGACGGGAAAGAGATGGAGCTGATCATCCTAACAAAAGAACCTTAATCCTATCCAAGTACCCATGGGAGCCCTAAGAGGGCACCAAGGTCTGTCTCCTTTAGTGAAAGCATTCGGAAGGGGACTCAACTCTTAGAAAGAGCCTACTAAATTTAGGCAAAGATTGAAAGTCGAGAGTTAGGCGAAAACCTTGCCTTTCCCTCTGATACACCCCGGGCACTGTGGAGTCTGGAAGTGCTTCTCCTTGGCCGGGGGCGATATCGAGAAGGAACAGTCCTGAAAGAGACTGGTTGTGAGAAGTTTGCAATTGCGGCAATAGCCGAAACGGTATCCCGCAAGGGTAGAGGAGTGATCTGCCTCAAAGGGGAGATCAGAAGTCAGAGTAGCATCCACTGAGGTGGCCGAGGGGAAACACTCTCCTCCTCCACACCAAACAGAGAAAGCTTCTATATGAAGTTTAAACAACTCGAGTAGATCTCCACGGCTCTGGACTAAAACTGGAAGGTTCTCTAAGAGAGACCTGCCGACCTCGCGTCCTCCTCAAAGAGGCCAAATGGTCAAATGTAGAGCCACTGGGGGATGGTGGAGGATCCCGAAGCAACTAGGTCTGCTCTCCAGGGAAGGGAGAGTGGTTGACCTGTCCAGAAGGAAGAAGAAGGTGAAAAGACCAAGGTCTTCTCAGCCAACGGGGTGCTAAGAGCCGTATTCATGCCTGGTCCTCCTGAATTCCTCAGGCCTGAGGAAAACCGGGGGAAGGCGTAGACTCAAAGGTTCCCCCAAATGAGGGGAAAATATCGAGGGCCCAAGCTTCCCAATCTAGCACTCGAGAGCAGTAGCTCGTAAGGTGATAATTGAGAGATGTTGCAAACAGAACCATCTCTACAAGAGCCAAACTGAGCTGAGGTAGTCAAAGGCCTCCTGGTTCTGGGCCCTCTCGGAGGGAAGATGTTTTCCCCGGGACAGAAAATCTGTAATCAGATTGTCTTGGCCAGGAATGTCGGTATAACCCAACGGACCGACACCATCTTCAAATCTTGGTGAATGGATCATTCAAGACTTCAAACGAGACCCGCCTTGCCTGTTACTATAGGCAGTAACAGAGGTATTTTATGTTGAAAACAGAACGGACTACCCCACAAATTCTGGAAGTGGCAGAGAGAACGAAACCGGCCATCAACTCAAGGGCATTGATATGGAGTATGGTGCACAAGTGTGACCAGTCCCCCAAGACCAACTGGTCCGCACAAGGCTGCCCCACCCTTAAAGTGAGGCATCCATCATAAGGAGATAGACGAAAGAGGCGTGCGGAGAAGTTCGCCTTGACTAAGGGGAAGTCTCTCTCATCAGGCAAGGACGTCTGGTCTCTCCAGGAGGCAACCACGTCTTGAGAGAGAGTTCACACTGGGCCTATCAGACTTCAGAAGATGAAGTTGGAATGGCCTCGTGAGCAGCCGCCAGTCTTGGAGGACATCCACCAAGCCTGTCAGATGGCCTAGAGATTAGGGCCAACAGCCTGCGTGAACTCGACGTAAGAGGTGGAGAGTTCGGGCTAACAAGACAGTCGTTTGAGCCTTCTCCTGACCGGCACGGACAACTTAGCTCACGATGTCTATTGCCGCACCCACCTCCACACACTTTCCCCTGGTGTGGAGGTAGGGGTTCATCTGGGTGTGGAGTCCAGATAAGGAGGTGGTTACTAGGAGTCAGTCGTCCCGGTAAGAGAAAAAAATCTCAAGCCGCAACACCTGAGGAAAGTGACTTAGGCAGAGACTACCCGAGTAAACTCAGGGTGCCGGTTTTGGGCAAAGGGAAAGGCTCGGAACCAGGTTTCTCCATGACAGGTGAGACCAGAAGGTCTCTTGACAGAGAATATATCGGTATGTGAAAGAAGGTGTCTTTGAAATCTACCGAGATGACCACCTATGATGGCTCGATAGCCGGGAAGGTGGAGGCCAAGTTTCCAAACAGAAGTGCTCCTGAGGAATGAAAATGTTTATGATCTTTATGATTAAAATCATCATGCCTGTCCCCGAGTGTTTGGGACAATATAAAGACTGGGGGAGACACCGATAAGGGTGGTCTTACCCGATCTAGTTGAGCTTTTATTCCGAAACAGCAGAATCTCTGAGATGTGCTCTCCTGGAAAGGGGCGAGAGAGTAGGAGGCGCTGACCCTCTCCTCAACGCTCGGGGCGCATCTACAAGCACACTGTGGGTCTGGGCCGAGCATTAGAAATGACGACTTTTGCCCTCCTCCTTACCCATAAGGGAAGGGCTTGCCCCAGCTCCGACTGTTGGGCATCAGGTCTGACCTGCAGTGGGAAGCCTGGGCTCATCCGCACCAAGGAGGTAGAACCGAAGCCTGAGCCTGCGGCTTAGAAGCCGAGGTCTTAAGGCGTTAGTTAGGAAGGTTCTGTCATTAGATTGCGGACACGACCGCGACCTCTGCCCTACTCTTTACCCATAAGGGAAGGGCTTGCCCTAGCTCCAAATGACTATTGGGCATCAGGTAGGACCTGCGGTGGAAAGCGAGGGCTCCACTGCACTGAGGAGGTAGAACCGAAGCGTGAGCCTGCAGCTTAAAAGCCGAGGACTTAAGGCATTCGGGAGGCTTCTAACTAGAACCCACTGCCCCCTTACCTCCAAGGAGGTGTTGGCGTGAAAGGGAAATATCGGTTACTACCCGGATAATCGGCAAACCGGAATCGGTAACGAAAAAGGGTATCCGGACCCGAAAACCGGTATCTGGAACCGAAACCAGTATCCGGAACCGGATCCAGGCAGGGTCGGGTATCCGAGTCGAGTGTTGTGGAGGGTCCAGCCCTGGGGGCCACCCAGCCACTTTGCTCCAGGAGGACCTTGAGGCAAGACCAAATCTCCCTAGAGGCACTCGGCTCTGAAGAAACAGCGGCCCGAAAGGGGCCCCTAAATTTCTTCTTAGCTCCCAGATCCAGTCCATATGGATACCGCCAGGTCCTGGGGAACTAGCTCCGCCCCGCCGAAAGGCTGGGCAGAGGCTTGGCGCTTGCATTTACTGATGGAGCCAGTAGCAAGAGTCGCTTCCGAAGAACGCCTACTGGGTCGGTTTACCTTCAAGAAGCTTACGACGCTTTGATTTCTTTGTCGCCCCGCTTGAGTGCGCGGGGGACTCCGAAGCAAAAGAACCGACCCATGAGTGGACGCTATTGAAGCTGAAGGGCTAGAGCTACCACTGGTAGGGACGAAGCGGGGTCAGGGGTATGGCCCACGGTTATCACGGTAAGAAAGCTCCGAAGGAGGGCGGAACAAATACCAAGCAAGGAGAGATAACTGTCAAGTAAATGACCCTTTGCCCGGAGAGAACAGCTGCGTAAAAATAAAAAGCTTACAGCAACCCGAGCTTATAAAAAGCGGAAACAAAATAAAACCCAAGCGGAGAGAACATTACCCAAACAGAACGACACTCATAGAGTGAGAGTCATGTACACCGTCCCAAAGGAGCGACCCGAAGGGAAGCATCCAAGTGAGGAGAGGGTAATTCTAGTAACTCCACGCTCGGAGAGAAAGGCTGCCTAAGAATAAAAACCCCAGCGGGACAAAACACACACCTGGTCGGATGCAAACCGGGCAGTGTAGAGAAGCCGTTCAAAATGAACATACCGCAGGGGAAAACAACGGCAAATGAACTAATGCCATTGAGAAGAGTGACTATGGAAAAATCTGTCAAACCAACGTAAGAATAAAGAAATGGTGGATGGAATAAGAATATTTAAGCAATCCAAAATTCGCTAAAACTATGATAAACACAATTTTAGCGAGGACTTAGCTCAAATAGAAGTGATCTCTAAGACAGCGAGAGAGGAAGTGCAAGAATATGGCATCTGTTTGGCCGTGATTGGTGGATGGGGAGGGGGGGGACGCATGCGAATTTTGGCTTTTAGTTCTCGAATGACAGCTTAGTTCAGGGGAACTAGCAAAATGGTGGATACATTGATTTATTGCTGTAAATCCTAGGTTATAATCCAGTCCTTTAGACAGGACTAACAGGCCTTGGTCCCCTGATTGCTTGTTTATAAGCATACACTTCTTTTTCTAGCAGTAAGGTAAGATAAAAATCCTCATTATCATCATATTCACATTGATTTGAATAATTTGCAATTTCGTATGCGAATTTTGTTCTGTTACAAATTCCTCTTCTACATGGACATCATGTGTGACTAATAACCCACTTATATCTGTTTCACCCGGTGTCACACCAGACGAATGTCTGAGGTAAACGTGGTGTGACATTCCTTCTCACACACGAGGTAACGGGCGCAGGGGATCATTTATATTACCATGCACATCTGTGGTAATTGCGAGTATGTTGTCGTGGTAATATGTCGACAGTGAAAGTGTGCATTATATCGAAATTATGAAGACGAAGTCGATAGATTCATAAGCAAAACTAGTACCAGCTATTGTAATAAGCAAATAATCAGCATTGGTGAAGGTGATGGTCAAACTATCACTTCCTAGGCGATCTGGATGTAGCTATCTTTCGAAGCGAAGCTGAGGAAAGATAGCATGTACATCTAGATCGCCAAGGAAGTGATAGTTTGACCATCACTTTCAACAACGGTGATTATTTGCTTTATATTCCACATCTGAAACCATTTATCTTTAAATAAACAAAATATTTTCTTTTCTATGAGAAAGAATTAATTTTTTTTTTTTTAAATTTGAATGTTCAATGTTTGGGAAAGAAGTTAACTGCATTCGCGCACTCCAGTTTTAGCAGTGCACAGTCCACACGCGACTTGCTGGACCTCAGCTGCTCAACAAGTAGTAAGCTTGAATCTTGAATCTTGAATTGGTTTCACCCAAAAAGCTATATTGACAGCTGTCCAGGGTGGGAGCTAATTGTGACATCACAAAAGAAGCAAAGAATTTTATGATGGCAAAAATCGTCACAGGAGTCACGGTGCCAGGTAAATATGTCAGAGGTAAAAATGTCAGAGGAAAAAATGTCAGAGGTAAAAATGTCAGAGGTAAAATGTCGGAGGTAAAAAATGTCAGAGGAAAAATGTTGGAGATTGAAATGTCAGAGGTGAAAATGTCAGAGGTAAATATGTCAGAAGTAAAATGTCAGAGCTAAAAATGTCAGAGGTATGCCAGATTTAGAAATGTTTAAGTGACATGTTTCAGGTACGAATATTGAATTATAGAAATTATGGGGAATTGGATATATTCAAATGTTTTCTGTAAACATACTGTGTCTTACTTGAACAGTTGAATGCCCTTTGTCTTGGCCATTTGGAAATAACGGTTATGGTGTTGGCGGGGTGAACGTTCTGGTATGTGCGCATTGCCCTCGTTTTCACCGCGGGGACGGGCATTGTAAAAACGGTGGGAAAAAAACTGGGTTGGTAACCTGAGTAGCTGACCACATACATTCCACACGAGTGCGCGATTTTAATATGCACATTCCTCTTCATAAGCTCCCCCCCCCCCGCCCTACTCCAATCAAGCGTGGTATACGTGAACGAATGCTCCAATATTATTGCCCTCATACGTAAGGAAGAATAGAAAGTAAGTGAAATTGAATCGTTAATTCGATCTATTTCTCGACCTTTTGTATTATTTTATCCAATACGCTGCGGGGGGAATTTGCAGCTTTTAAAAAAGAATTATTCAATTAGATAATTGTGTTAGCATATGCAGAACATCAAACGTGGATATCCCTTCTTAAGTTCATCTACCATTCTGTCATTCCACTTAAGATCTTAAATCATTTAGATACAATCCTGTAACTTAATTAATCTAACAAAGAAAATAATGAACATCATCCCATGCTACATTTCTTACCCAAAACGCGTGATTTACATATCGCTTGTTGAAATTGTCACAATATGTTTCACATTGCAATGCTTATCTTAAACACAGAGAGGGAACTGGGCATTCGTTTGCTGCTATATTTGGAGTCGGCTAAACAAGTGCTCGGAAGATCAAACACTGTTGGGCAATGCGCACATACTAGGATGTTCTCCCCGCCCAAACAAGATTGGTCTCATTAGGTGGTTATGAATGGGGCAACATTATCACCCTCACATCAAATGAGTAAGACAGGAAGGCCAGAATGACTGAACATACACACTTTTACAGAGAGCAGTATTATTGTGATCACTCCATCTATACAGTATCAATTCTTTATTTTAATATCTCATGCTCTTCCTAATTTCAAATTCAATATTCTTACCTGTAACACGTTCATTTCGGCATTTTCAGAGCTGACATTTTTATCTCTGACATTTTTACCTCTGACATATTTACCTCTGACATTTTTACCGCTGACATTTTTACCTCTGACATTTTTCCTCTGACATTTTTACCTCTGACATTTTTACCTCTGACATTTCTACCTCTGACATTTTTTCCTCTGACATTTTTACCTCCGACATTTTTACCTCTGACATTTTTACCTCTGACATTTCTACCTCTGACATTTTTTCCTCTGACATTTTTACCTCTGACATTTTTACCTCTGACATTTTTACCTCTGATATTTTTACCTCTGACATTTCTACCTCTGACATTTCTACCTCTGACATTTTTTCCTCTGACATTTTTACCTCTGACATTTTTACCTCTGACATTTTTACCTCTGACATTTTTTCCTCTGACATTTTTACCTCTGACATTTTTACACCGAACCGGAGTCACGCACTTTTATTTTGCACCTACTAAAAAATATTGATAATGCGTTGTGACTCTATGGACTGAAGTGATCTGCAAAACACTAAAACTGCCAACTGCCAACACTGCAAGGTCACGCACTTTTCTTATCGGGTGGTGATTGATAGCGAAACTACACATGATTCACATTTGACCAACCCTACAGCAACATTCTTAGTATGTGGAATATAATAATTAATAACATTCTGCACTTATATAGTGCCTAATACATCTCTCGGAGATGTGTCTACGTGCTTTACAGAAATATTATACTTACATTATACTGTACTTATATTGTAGTACAATACAGTATACTATACAGTAGCATGTTGTGCATAAAGTTGTGCGATGATGACAGAAGCTTGGTTAGGGGCATCGGCCATGAAAATTCTCCATACATTATTTCTTTTAAAAAACTAGATGAATCCTGGACCACGCAAGGTCGAAATTTAAGCCTCCGCGATTGCCAGATCGGAAATGTACGGCACATTCATGCTGATTTTTTCATTTTCATGTATAAAATGACATCTTTGACCTTGTGACCCTCGAATCTACTGGGACTATTATGAGACTTCCATATGCATACATGAGCCAAGTTTGGAGATGAACCGTCACAGAGTTGTTAAGTTATCGCAAGAACAAGCAATCTTCATGTATATAATAACCTCTATGAACTTTGACCTTTAACCTTGAGACCCAAAAATCTAATTGCATCATTGTCCCTCCCATATGCATACATGTGCTAAGTTTGAGGTTGATCGGTCAAATGGTTGAGTTATGGTGAAAACCAACCATTTCTATGTACATAATGACCTCTATGATCTTTGACCTTTGACCTTGAGACCCCAAAATCTAATCAGATCATTGTCCCTTCCATGTGCATACATGAGCCAAGTTTGAAGCCAATCTGTCAAATGGTTCTTTAGATATCGTGAGAACGAGCCATTTTTATTGGTAATATAACCTCTTTGACCTTGAACTTTGACCTTGAGACTCCAAAATCTAATCAGATCATTGTCCCTCCCATATGTGTACTCGAGCCAAGCTTGAAGTTGATCGGTCAAATGGTTGTTGAGTTATGGTGAAAACCAACATTTCTATGTACATAATGACCTCTATGACCTTTGACCTTTGACCTTGAGACCCCAAAATCTAATCAGATCATTGTCCCTTCCATGTGCGTACGAGCCAAGTTTGAAGTCAATCTGTCAAATGGTTCTTTAGTTATCGTGAGAACGAGCCATTTTTATGTGCATTATTACCTCTATAACCTTAACTTTTGTAGTTGATCCATCAAACGGTTCTTAAGTTATCGCGAGAACAAAACGGGATGGACGGACGACCCGAAAACATAATGCCTCCGGCAACATCAGACCGATTGCAAATTAAGTTGTAATGTGATATATTTTTATTTGAATGTCACTGCAAAAGAACTAGGTAAAACACATTGTTATTTTGAACACACCATAAGCAAACTGACCTCTAAGCGTAGGGCCAAAGTCAAATATCTAGCATAGTTTTTGAGTTCGTTCCACCATCTTTACAAACTAAGTAGACCATGCTCATTTTCAAGCTAAAAGCATATCAAACAATATTCAAGAGGTCTACCTCAAAAAATTTGATGCGAAAACCTCCAAATGCAAGATGACGTCCAAAATGGCCGCCATTTTGGCGGAATTTGAATTTTTCAAGATAAAATTTGATAGAAGCATCTAATTGCAACAAAATTAGTCTCATATGAAAGAAAATTCCATTTCCTACAATTTGATGCCATTTATGAGGGATATTGAACTAATTCGGTCAAAATTTTAAGTTGAAAAGTGTGTTTTTTGACATTTTTCCCAAAAATTGAAAATTTGCAAAATACAAGATTTAGCGTAAATCAAGGAAAAATTGCAGCATTGTTTTGGCACCTTCCAAAAAGCTTTCCTAATATATGATAAACATCTGTGGAAAAGAAGAAATTAATACTATCATCCGTTCTGAAATTATCAAGGCTCAAACTTGTATAAACATAAATATCTCTTCTTGCACATGTATGTGTTAAAATCCCGTAGACTCTAATGTATTAATGTGCACTTGCCTTGTGCAAAACCCAGATGTGGATTATTGCTCTACAAACCAAGTAGACCATTCCTGTCTTTGCAATTATTTAACTGTTCATAACTAAGCTTGGATCGTAGATGCTTTGTAGGAACTTCATTTTCGTTTGGGGTCAAAGTTCCATACTTGCCAACACTGAAGAATGAAAAAGAGGTAGATTTTTTTTTGGTCGGTACAGTGTGGGGGCAAGGATCTGGAGGGGTATCAGGGGAGGTTTTTCACGACAGTGAGGGGCAGAATTTTGTATTTTCATAAAGGATTGAAACCTAGCATTTTAGGGATGCTCTTAGAAAATTACTTTATTTCAGGATGCGCGGTCACGTGGTGACCAAGAGAGAAGTGGTGACCAAGAGAGAAAAACCTTTCTATTTCAAAGCACTTTTTATACAACTGTTTCACAGTCTGATCTAAGCATCCACTTATTTTTTCTCTGTTTTGTTTTAATGGGGTCAGTAGTGCTCATTTTTCTTTTCTTTTCTTTTCATAGGGAGGAGGGACCCTCTGAATATTTCCTTAAGTACTGCTGACCCCGCATTTCGTTGTGTAGTTCCAATTAGCAGGATTGGAACTTTGAATTCTCTAACTCTTATAGTCACAAAATAGAATGATGCCTATGCAGTATGCACTTATGTCATTTGGCAATTAAGACATTAATCTAATCTCATTTTGCCACTCTGCACCCAGGTGAAGATGGGTACGGGCAGGAAGAAATTCCTAAAATGCTGTGAGCACTGAAATGGGTAGTCTAGCTGAGCCGGGTATAGATTGAGAGCGCCTTGAGCACCTTTATTTAGTGAATACGTGCGGTGTATAAATATCCAATACTATTATAATACCTGGAAATTAAGTGATTACCTTCGTCATTATACGCAAGGGAGCGTAGCGATGGAGCAGAAGATTTTATATTTTTGAACAGTCAAACATATTTTAGAGCACTTTAGGAAAGTCTTCACAATCTGTTGTCCTGATCTGTTGTAGCCTTAACTCATTATTTTCAACATGCACTTTTGTTCCAAATTTGCATCTGGACAATCCTCTGCAAAATCTCCCAGGGAGCGAGACATTATTTCTAATATTCAACTATTTTATGGCACTATTTCTTTTTAAAAATGATTATGTAAATCAATCCCATAAATAGTTTGGGATATTGACTACTGCAGCACTGAAACTAAAAGGTACCATTTCCTCATCTCCCTTTTCAGCTTTGAAATCTTGAAAGGTAATATAATTTTCTCTTCCCACTTTTCCAAGAAAAAAATAAAGCAAAGTTTACAAAGGTGTTTATTCCTCCATTTCGATATTTGAAAACTAATAGTGGGCATCATGATGTACATTAAACTCTTGCTTTTGAAATGTTATCAAAATGACACCACTCTCGCTTTTCAGCTTCAAAATCTTGAAAGGTAGTGTGACTATTCTCACTTTTCTAAGAAAATTGAAAATAAAGTTTCCAAAGGCATTTATTTCTCCCTTCCGTCTTTAAAAGCTTTCGAAAGTTGGGAACTAAATATAATGGGCGTTATCATGATCATGCACGTTAAATTCTTGCTTTCGAAATTGGAAATTTCCAAACATGCCATTGTATTTTTTCTCCCTTCTGCCTTAAGAAAATTTTGATATTTTGAATCTAAATGATGCACATAAGATGTTTGCTTTTGAAAGGTGACTGATAAGACATTGCTTCTATACTTAGACTAAGATAGTTGTTATGAATTTTTGAAATTTGAAGTTAGATGACTTCATATATGGGAAAATAAAGAAAAGAATCCTTCAAAGTGTGATAAATATTGGGTGACGGAGCTAGTAATAAATGATAAGGCATGAAAATAAACTTTCGGTCCATTAAATGATCAAAATCGGTAGTTTCTACTGAAAAGAAAATTCAAAGTGGGTAGGTGCTTGAATTCCATGAAAAGTGGTAGTCTACCGCCTAAATCAGTAGAGTTGGCAAGTATGAAATCACACATCCAGGTCACAGGTCAAATGAAGTCAAATGTTAAAATTTACCTAGTTTCTACTATGGTTATTAACTTTCAAACCACAAGCCCATTTGTAACCTAAATTGTATGTAGATGCCTTACAGGGACCTCACTGTTATTTGGGGATCAAAAGTCATGAATGTAGGTCAAAGGTCAAATGAGGTCAGATGTTCATATTTCCCTTATAGTTTCTATCAGGATCGGTAACTTTACAACCTTAAGTCCATGTGTGACCAAACTTGGATGGGAGATACCCTATGGGGATCTCAGTGATATTCAGGGTCAAAGGTCAAGTATATAGGTTAAAGGCATTGGCTAACTTTGTGAGTAGCTGATTTAAAAAATTCTCAAATTAAGATGAAACATGTGTATGAGTACTTGTATTTGTACTCAAAAACACTGAAACCAACCATAATTTGGAATGAAAAAGTGTAAATTAGACGCAAATGGCGATTTTATTATCCTTCGTCTCACGAGACAATCACTAAGTCTACGAGGACCACTTTGCTTGAATTTGAAAATGCTGTTATGTGCCTCCCGCAGCGTGATATGCAAATACACACAGTACGGTAAGGCGAGCCATACGCGCAGGCGCACCCCTGGGGCCCGTTGCATAAAACTTTTGCCAGACTTTTTTTCTGGCAAAAAAAGTCTGGCAAATTTTTATGTAATGGAAAACTATGGCAATTTTTTTTTTTTTGCCATAGTTTCCTCAAATTTTGCCATAAAAAACTCCGGCAAAAGTTTTATGCAACGGGCCCCTTATGTCTATTCTGTGCAACCGACCCTCGTATATTTTTCAAACATTGGTTCACATTTTTGATATTTAAAAATACTTCCTGTGAATATTATGCGTTCAAACTTTCAGACAGGTATTTTTACACTATAACCCTTATAGTCCAGGCTAGAGGACACATGACCTTGTTTTGGGATATATACAATGTTTTTTTGTGGTTTCTTGTCAATTCGAGGGTGCTGATGCCAAATCTGAATGATGCCACTCGCGTAACCTTGAGCATTTTCTGCAAATTGGCAAAATCCAAAATGGCCGCCAAAAATAGGAATTCGACCCTGAAAATCACAATTACTTGCATTTTATGACCATTTATTTCATTAAACTTGATACATTTTTGTTCCTTGAGTTACTTTTTGTGCACATGCAGGTCAATTCTCATTTCTGTTGGATATATGTGGTATTTAGGGTGCAGTTTCAATTCAAAATGGCCGCTGCTCATATATGCATGTTACAGTATGAATGGTAAAACAATACGATGGGAAATATGGAATTATGTTACTGCTTTTTCTGCCAGTTACCTACACTCTCAACAAGTTTTCCATCCAAATGCAGGTGTATTTTCATTTTTAGTAGATATATGTGGTATTTAGGGTGCGATTTCAATTCAAAATGGCCGCCACTCATATATGCATGTACAATATGAATGGCAAACAATATGCATGGAAATATGAAGTATTTTGTTTTTCCTGCCAGACACCTGCACTCTTATCAAGTTTTCCATGCTGATCACAAATCTCATGCCTCTGCTATTAACAAAGGGCTGTTCTTTTTTAATACTAAATCCAAAACGGCCGCCCAAATCATGATTTCCGCAGGGAACCTATAAGTGGACACCTTTGATGCTTATTTGCCTCAATATTTTGAACATCCCAACCTCCATTCGTTTTAATCTCATCAAAGAAAGATGACTTTGCACTTAGATCAAATACACTTGTGATAAGGGCATAAAATGAACATCCAGTCCCCAAGAAATCAAGATGAGCAGCACCTCTTCAGTTCTCTCACCAATTCAGTCGCCACAGGCTACACCTTGGCAACATGAGTTTTATTCAGTATCGTCTTCAGAGCTGTCACTTTCATCAATGTCTTCTGAGGGTTTTTGGCTATGGACATCAGCTCCCACATCGGAAAAATTCAACGTAGGCTGAAGGCAATTTTGTACAGCCACACGGTGTAGACCTGCAGTCGCCCTTGCAACCACACTTGATGATGTTCAGTACAACCTCAGGAGCCACTGTATGATCATTTGCCAGATAGACAGGGTGAAGAAATGATGACTTCCTTGACCACTCATTCTGGAGGATCAAAAATTGGAGGTCCAGGCTTACCAGCAGCCATCCACAAAGCTGTTTTATAACTGGCATGCTTACAATAAGGTCAAAATGCAGCCATGATAGGTGGAAGGCTATACAGTTTTGGTTGCAGGTGACGCTTTTCGCCAGTCTTCTTAGTGAAACTGTGTTTGCCCATGATCTCAAGAGAGCCTCGGAAATCTTCTATGCTCTGTTTTTGGCAGAGGGGAATCACTGCTAAGCCTGTACACATGGCTTAACCACTTTGTACTAGCTGTCCGACAACATGACTTGATACTCTTCTCATAGTATCTGTCGACACTACATGAAGAACTGATGGACTGTCAGCGTATTTCATGATTGTACCCACTGCAGCAACAACAAAGGTGGACACTTTTGGCGGAGAGCGAGGCCATGGAACACTCCAGAAGAGCACAGCCATCCAAAATTATGACTTCGTGAGCTGTCGCATTACATTGACTACTTTCCACTTTGATCTTTTTATTCAGGATGAACTAGCTTGTGGAACGTACATTACCATTCTCATCGAACAGAGTGGGTGGGCAGTTAGTCAATTCTTTTGAGAACAATGTCCTGGTTGAGGTAGCTTCCCTGGATGAAGCTAAAATCCCAATCATTTCCATATTCACAACTTGAGATGCATCACCTCTTTGTGTCATTGAGGCTTTTGACATTCCTTTCACCTTCTTTATTTTGTCATGGAATCCCTTTGGCCACTTTCCTTCATACTGCACCATCTGATCCATTCCCATTCTGACCACATCATCAGGATTTATCACTCTGTCGTCAAAAACCTGTCAGGAGAAGATGTTGACCAGACCCGAGGATGGGTGATTCTCTTCATCCAAGACATTGCTGCAAGTTGATAAAGCCTCAAGTATCTTTCATGTCAGGAAGTGGGCTTAAAGAGATTTTGAATTCAACATTTGCCAGAGGTCCAAACTTGGCAGCCATGCAAGAGGGTGAAGATCAAGAAGTTCTTATGTCTCACAGAGAAGAAAGTCTTACAAGAATCAGATCGGATGCACACGACAGAATGAAGATACGTGAGGATTTATCAGCTTGCACCGATGTCTTGGACGACAAGAAACACCCATCCTCAGATCTGGCCAAATCTTTACTGGACAGGCTGTTGAGGATAGAGCGGTAAACGCCGATGATGCGGTCAGATTTGGAATGAATCAGATGGTGCAGTATGAAAGAAAGTGGCCAAAGGGATTCCATGACACAATAAGAAGGAGGTCAAAGGAATGTCAAAAGCTTCAATGACACAAAGAGGTGATGCATCGCAAGTTGTGAATACAGATACTGCGAGAACAGTATCAAGTCGTGTTGTCGGACAGCACGTGCAAGGGGGTCAGCCGTGTGTACAGGCTTAGTAGTGAGTCCCCTCTGCCTAAACAATGCATAATTCTTAACATCACTGCAAACAAAGAACAAGTCATCAAGTCGATATTTGATCAGTTGTGCACCCAGCAAATACCAGAGGGCAAGAAGGGGGTTGTAACTTTTGATCCTCTGCAGAATGAGTGGTCATGCAAAGATGTTATCTTCTCTTCACCTTATTTATCTGGCAAATGATCATCCAGTGGCACCGGAGGATGTACTGAACATCATCGAGTGTGGTTGCTGGTCTGCACTGAGTGGCTGCACAAAATCGTCTTTAGCCTGCACTGAATTTTGCCCATGTGGGGCTGATGTCCACTGTCAAAATCCATGAAAAAAACCTTCAGAAGACAATAAAAGTGAAAGCTCTGAAAACGATAATAAATAAAACTCATGTTGCCAAAGTGCATCTGGCGACAGATGTGGTGAGAGAACAGAAGAACAGAAAGAGGTGCCTTTCATTTTGATTTGTTGGTGGTGTATAACTTTACATCATTTCCATTTGGATGTTCAATTTATGCCCTTATCACAAGTATATTTGATCTAAGTGCAAAGTCAACTTTGTTTGATGAGATTAAAGCAAAGGACGGTAGGATGTTCAAAATATTGAGGCAAATAAGCATCAAATGTGTCCTTTTATAAGTTCCCTGCGGAAAGCATGATTTTGGCGGCCATTTTGGATTTTTGTATCAAAAAAGAACAGCCCTTTTGTAATAGTACAGCCTTTGAGATTTGAAATCAGCATGGAAAACTCAATAAGAGTGCAGGTATCTGGCAGGAAAAACATTGAAATACTTTATATTTCCATGCATAATGTTTGCCATTCATATTGTACATGTATATGAGTGGCGGCCATTTTGAATTGAAATTGTGCCCCAAATGGCACATATATCTACTAAAAATGAAAACACACCTGCATTTGCATGGAAAACCTGTTGAGAGTGTAGGTATCTAGCAGAAAAAAACAGTAACATAATTCCGTATTTCCATGAGTATTGTTTTGCCATTCATATTGTACGTGAATATATGAGTAGCGGCCATTTTGAATTGAAATTGCCCCTTAAATACCACATATATCTACTAAAAAATGAAAATACACCTTTATCTGCAAGGAAACTTGTTGAGAGTGTAGGTATCTGGCAGGAAAAACAGTAACATAATTCCATATTTCCATGCGCATTGTTTGCCCTTCATACTGTGCATGTATATATGAGTGGCGGCCAGTTTGAATTGAAACTGCACCCTAAATACCACATATATCCACTAGAAATGAAAAATGACCTACATTTGCAGCTGAAGTAACTCTAGGAACAAAAATGTATCAAGTTTAATAGAATAAATGGTCATAAAATGCGGAGGAGAGGCGAACTTACCCCACCATACAATATGAATAGTTCTGCTGACTTGGGGGTATGTGTCCAATTGTGCCTTACCCCCCTCAACTATGCCACACTCAGGTTAATTTTGTTCTCACATTTTGTGTTTAGATTGGGAAGGGGCTACATACTAAACACTCGATCGATCGTTTCCAAGTGTCAACCAGTACACCTCCGCTTGCCGACCCCCCCCCCCCTTTTTTTTTTCAATTTCCAGCCATCCATTTGGGGAACATATGCACCCAAGCAATACCCCCTTTAGCATCTGACATGGGTTCAGCTTTGTTGTTCCCATTCAGTGTTAGAATGCATTTTGTGATGTTTTAAAACAGTAAAATTTGTTTTAGGGTAACTTCCTTAACTGGGCATACCTACCCTCCTAACAGGGGAACCAAGGCAGTTTCGCCCTTTAGCCAAAATCAACTTTATTTTTTGTAAAAACTGTGCCTGACCCCAGCAAAATTGTGCTATAAGCTAGCCAATACCACTGCCTCTCAACATGAAAAGACACGGTTTCCTTGCTTCTAGAATTACGTCTCTAGAAGAGTAAGAACTACATGTACTACGCTAGAATAACCTTAACCTCCTGGTACATTGTTCTTTCATGAGTTGATAATACATTTTCTGTGCATTTGAAGTGGTTTCTTAATCCTAATAATAACTGAACTTGTAAAGTTCTGGTGTTTCACTTTTGAATGTGATACAGATGACATATTTAGAACTTTAATCCATAAAAACACAATTTCTTGCGCATTTTACCTCGGATATCTGGCAATTGACCACTGAAATTGATCGGTAGAGA
>JAPZVO010001254.1:0-19815 GCA_029962745.1 Echinometra lucunter | reverse complement strand
GCAATCTTCCCAGTGCAAATATAAGTGCTTAGTCATCCTTAACTGGATTATTTTTTTCTGACTAACTATAGAGCTCTAATCATTGTCTGTGTCGATATGTGCTCATACAACAATTGTGGACTCCTCGCTCTGTGAACCGCCTGAACCCTGGACAATCCGCCCACCACCCCTGGGCTTGCACCACACCACATTTGTTCTAGCTTATCCTGCCATTCCATACCCTCTCCTTGCCTGGCTGTCAGAACATCTACCTCTGGACAGAGGTTTTCATTCCAACTGTTGTCCGCTTGGTGGAACTCCCTCCCTGACCATGTAGTAGGGAATGTCTCGATTGTAAAGACTCTCCAGTCGTTTTAGTGCATGGATACCTCCTAACCTACCATGATATAATCTTATTATTTAGAAATTTGAGAAGTTTTTTAATGTGTTTGACAATATAGTTAAGGTTTCATTTAGAAAGCAGTGAACCATTTGATTGGCCACTCAAGCCTCAGTCAGAATCTGCTCTGCCCCAGCATTCGGGGGCGAATTCGCCCCGGAGCCCCCCCATGTATTTTTTCCCTGCCACTGGGAAAGTTGACGTTCGGCCTATTGGAGCAGGCCGGTCTTACACTTAAGGTCCATTTTTTAGTGTGTGGATGCCGCTTGAGTAGCACATACCTAGTCACATAATGCAGTGAGTGAGCCCTTCTATTATTTCAACGGATTGTTATGCAGCGAGGCCATTGTTTTATTATTCGTCCAACAAAATGGCAGCTTGCATGATCTCTCTCTATTCAATCATCAGTTTCTGACATAAAGAGGCAAAATATGGGAATTATCATCACCAAAATAGGATGGAAATGACTCATATTAATTTATTTCAATACTGGCAAGGGTATTTGTAATTTCTTGAAATTATTTAGCTGCTATAAACATGAAAATTCTAGCATGTTAGTTAGTACATCACCTGTTTTCTGTTGTATCATTTTTGGGAAATCCAGTTCCCGCCCGATATTTGGACAGGTACCCAACGTTCAAAAATACTTGAAATTCCCGGTCATAATGTTTATTTTGTTCAGTATCAGACTTTCCCACCTACTTGTCCTAACATTCTACAGGAAATTATATTACATGCACTTTGGGGGAACTTATCTATTGAGGGGATAAATAATGCTCACAATCCTGTGCCAGGGCAGTCAGCATAGAAAACCTGCATACTTTGCCTGCATGTCTTTGCCTTAAAGTTATGTAGCAGCAAACATATAGACAAGAGTTGCTTACTTCAGTTCCGTTGGCAGTCATGGTGTACGTCATTTCAACCCAGAGATAAGTTTGATGCAAGTGGAAAATTAAATGATGTACTACATGGAGAAGTTAGCGCACAGTATTTCAGACTCAATCTGAATATCTCATACTTGTATTTCAATAGCGATGGTAACAGTACTTGTATACTGCTCCCTGCAAAAACTTAATTAAGGGAGGATAACGATTGTGAACATAAAAGCCGAAGTTAGGGTGACATCGAAAGTGTTGGAATCTCTGCTTCAAACTAACATGTTGAAATATACCTCTGTGACCTTTGCTCTTTGACCTACACACCCTGAACTCTAAAGAAATTATCCTGTTAGATAGATATTCTTGCACTAAGTCTGCAGTTCATATTTCAAAGGTTATAGAGATATTGCATTATTGAGTAGACAGACAGATGAACAGACAATCTGAAAACATAATGAATGCCTCAACATCAAACCACATCACAAATATATCACTTTCAATTATGGCAATATGTTATGATACAATTAGAGTACGAAACTGAAAAAAAAGAGGTTTATTCAAGTTACACTGTGTCTTCCATATTTGAAGTTGATCCCTCAAATGGTTCAGAAGTTATCGCAAGGACATACAATTATCATGTACACAAAGATGTTCATGATCTTTTACCTTTCACCTTGTGACCCTAAAATCTAATAAGATCATTTTCCGTCCCATATTCAGACATGACTCATGTTTGAAGTTGATTTGTCAAATGGCTGAGTACACTATCACAAGAACGAGTCATTTTCATGTACATAATTCCTTTTTAAGGGGGAAGGTTGAGTTTGTTAGTCTGAAAGAACATAGACCTCATTAAGTAACCCATGTCTGCCGTGAAACATGTGCATAGTCAATTGCTTTCCCTTGATTGCTGTCTTTAAAAATTGCACCCACCCCCCCCCCAAAAAAAAAAAAACCCTCAGAGCTTGTGAATGCTTAAATTGTACTCAGTGAATGACTGATAATGAAGCTACGAATTCCAGGCAAAAAATCATAATTCACATCAGGTTTTTAAAAAAAAAATTTCTGAAGTCAAATTTTTTAAATGACATGCAACAGATGATGTCCCAGGCATTCTATGTTATTTTCTGCAGCAGGATTTGTGTAATTGAGATGGGGAGGACAAGAGAGAAGGGGAGAATTCAATGGGAGAATGATAGAGACAGGCAAGGGTCATTTTATAAGAATGACAAGGAGCGGGAATGAGAGGGGGAGGGAGAGAAAGATGATGACACAGAGAGAACTCACAGTGTACACTCAGTGGTGTTTGCATAGAGATGCATGTACATGTGCACACAGCACTATAAGTATCTCAGGTAGTGGAATGTGAAAATTTTCACTTCACACTTTTCTTGCTGAATTAGACCCATTTTGCAATGTCTGTATTTAGGAAATTTGTAATTGCTGACCATGTCTATTTGTTTGGTGTCATTATGTCACCTCCACTCGCACATCAATATAAAAGTAATCAATAAACAATTCAAATTTCCCAAAGAACAAGGAGTCTCCCCAACTACATACCTGATGTCTTTCATGTATATGACCTCTATGACCTGTGACCTATGACCTCATGAGCCCCAAATCTAATCAGATCATTTTTCCCTCCCATATGCATACATGACACACAAGTTTGAAGTTCATCCGTCAAATCGTTTTTATGCAACTTTCATGACCTTTATGACCTATGACCTTTGACCTTGTGAGACCCAAATCTAATCAGATCCTCGTCTTTCCCATATGCGTACATGATTCAAGTTTGAAGTTGATTCATCAAATGGTTCTTAAGTAATCATGAGAGCATGCATGGAAACAAAACAAAGTTTCATTCATAGAGGAATAAAAATAGTGTCAAAACAGGCCAAACTCGTGCAGGGGTTCGGAAGCACTGTCTATTGTCTAAAGGATGTGAGAAACATCTACAAGTCAGAGATTTCACCCATTTAAAAATTCTCCTGCATTCAAAAAGAATGAATGGAAACAGTTTTGATCCCCACACAGGTTTGCTGAACTTTTTGAGTAAGGAAAGGGATGTTGGATGTTGCCAATTTTTTCAACATTCCCATCCTTTACAAAATGTATGTATGCTTGTGATGACATGACTCTATAATCCATAACAGGAAGTTTCTGTAAATCTATTTCGTTTGACTCATACTATTCATGATATTAATGATTTTTAAAAAGTAAGATTGTTTTCATTCTTCAGGCTGAAAATGGATATCCTTTGGATATCCCCTTGAAAAGAGGAAATTCTTTCAGTGTTTAGGGTTTTTCCTGTAAGATCTTATGCATGAAACTAATGCAATATGAAATGAAGACAATGAAAATCCACATTAATTTTTTCCCCTATGACCGATATGTTGCAAATATAAAAAAGTATGAAAGCATCTAAGACAAAACAAATGTTATAATACATTTGACCCCGAGTTACCTGAGTGCCTTAGGAAATTTCTAGAGATTGCATCTGCCAAACTCAAAGCTGTACCACCTGCCAATCTTGTCAGTAGCTCCTCAAGCTTGGCCTTTCCCCTTTTCATATTTCCTTCTCAGACGTACTCGTTGCTTACTGCTGTCTGTTAACAAGTACAATGACAAAATAGTAATACATAGTATCAAAGTAGTAATACTTTTTACGAATGCATTGTGTAGAATGATATTCATTTCTACAGTATAAGCACAGTGCAACCTGTATCATTTTTATTGACCAAAACAATAAGAGGCCTTTCTTAAACTTATCTACATAGCCAACTATCTATATATCGGTCAGGGTTGTAATAAAAAACATTTTCATTAAAAAAAAAAGTTTTAAAACGTTTTTTAATGGGTTTTTTTATGGCTCGGTGCTTTCAATTTTTTTATGGCTCGGTGCTTTCAATCAGAATTTTTCCCCCCGGGGGGATGTGTCTCATTGAGGCTTGTACATCATTTGTGTAAACAAAAATGTAGGAAAAGGGTCATTTTTAAGCACCAGGCGGGGAACCCAGGGATCCACTTTAGGGTATCAAAAACAGCAAAAATCAGAAAAAGGGTATCAAATTCCCTAGTGCCGGAACCCGAAAAGGGTAGGAAATTGGATAGACCCTGACGATGGAATGAAAATATGACAAATCAATCGCTGTTATTGTGTGAAGAAAAGAAAAAATACCTCTCTTTTAATGAGAACATTCTTTAATGTGTTTACAAGTACGTTTTTTTTTACTTGAAAAACAGGGAAAAACATCTAGTTGAAGATATCTCTGCTTAGGGTATATAAAAACATGCAAGATACCCTCAAATGGGTATGAAATATTGCACCTTTAAAAGGGGTACCCAATGCTGAAACAATGTTAGTTCATTTAAAAGAGCGCTGTGACCAAGTTTCAAATGGGTACCCACTTTGACGTTAAAATGGTGTAAAAGTGGGTACCTTGTCGCGCAATTCTAGCACAATGCGCGCAACGCATAATACATATTGTACAGTCTAGCACCTAGCACAACTGCAATGCGCGAAGCAGGGTACCCAATTTGACGTCATACCCCATCCCCAATTTTTTTGTCAACTCTTGACTTTTTATGAGAAAATTAGCCAAAATGCACTGATTTCGATTGAAAATCATCAAATTTCTAATGTTATTCCTCTTATAATTCCATTCTCGATCATATAAAAAAATGTTTACCATTGTGTAATCACTTTAAAGATATATAGGCCTAGGCCTTCTGTTGGGGGGGGGGGGGTTGTTGCAATATCGCACCCCCCCCCCCATCAGAAGGCCAAAATATCTATTTATATACTCTCACATACACTATCATATTGTGCTTAAAATTAGATTTATGTAAATAACCTGAAAAGATTAATTTCTTTTACCTGTATTTATAATGTAACCCGAGTGTGGAAGTATGCATATAACATGAGACTTGCCAACATTGTACCTACACAAATGTCAATACATGGGGCAACAATGAATTTTCAAAGCAACTGGTTTGTTTAAGTTTTTAAAGGTGAAGAAATAAAATATCATCTTTGGTTTTAACATATTTTGTAAACATTATAGTGACAATCAACATACTTCAAAATACAGTTCGATGAATTTGCACCTGGGGGTAAAAAACAAGGTCAAAATAAAGGTCAAGAGGTTATGACCTTTTAGATTGTGCCAGCACTCATTTTGATGCATTTTTTGGATTTCTTTCTGAATTTCCTTGTCAATGGTACCAGTTTCATGAAAATTGGTCATCCAGTTCTGGCACAATAGCTGTTTGAAAGTTGGGGGTCATGCCTATTTTTGCCAAAATGAAAAAAAAAGGGCGGCCGTAGCGCGGGGACCGACGGGCCGTTTCCAGTAATTCTATTTGTTTCATCCATGACACATGTTGAATTTTATGTGTACCAAATTTGAACACATTCTGAGAAAGTAGGGTGTAACCCATTTGGTGAATCCGGATGGAATGACCCACCTACATGTACCTTCTTAGTGATATTGCCGCTTGATTAATTTCCATGTCAATAGCGCGACCTCCGACATCTTACACCTGCTGGTCTCGCCACAGGCTCTAGGCGCGATCAGCGAAGAGCGGTAGACGCAGTGCGCACTCTCGCACGTATTTGGCGACCGGTGATACATGCGAGAGTGTGCGCTGTATACATAGAGATCTTATATATTGACACTAGAGGGCGTACATGTACCCCCCGCATTACTGTGACGAATTGATCAGGCCGTCCACCATCTTAATCCCGGCAAAAATCAACATAACCAGGTACGGGCTATAGGGGCTTAGCTTTGCAGCTGTATCATTACAAGGTGGATAAAGGCACCATTTTGGCACAAAACTTCCTTATGGACTAAATTTATATTTTGGAAGTGTACGTGTAACCACGCAAACCGATGTTGGAGTCAGGGGCAGGGCAGGGAGGGGGTGACCCCTTAAGATGCTTAAATGTACATTGTTTGCAATTGGGTGAGCTTTACGATGGAATATAGGCACAAGTTGAGAAGTGAGAAATTTTCAGACAGGGTCTAGAAGATACAAATGTGTCCCTCCCTGAGGAAGGGGGGGGGGGGCTAAGGGTGAAACACTAAAGTGCCCCTTTGATAATAAATATGAACAATTTCCTGCCTATATGAGTAATGGATAGTTAGATTTTAACCAAATTTGGTTGGAATCATTCCTAACCAGAAAGAATTACCAAATCTGTTAAGTGCCTAGTGAGAAATGTGTTTGTTGGGGCAGCACTATCCGAACGTGCTCATGGGGCAGAAATAGAAGTGAATTTTTTTTCAATGAGAAGCAGCTGGATTTTGGCCAAACGTGGTAGGAATCATCCTTCTGCAAACGGAAATTATAATTGTTCATAATCTGATTGTACTTTCACAACCTACTGATAAATATAATTTGTCATTTTTAGCAACAGGGGCACTTATATACAAATTTTGTCTCTAGGCCCAAGCCCCTTCGCCTATTCCCTCAGTGAGGTATACATGTAAGCACGCCTACCCAATTCGAACAACTTTAAACTTCCACTGCTTGGGGAAACATTCATTAAACAAAATTTAGGAAAATTGAAATTGTGCATTATTATATTGAGAAGCCCTAAAATGTGCATATATTTCTAATGCCCCATGGGCACTTTCGGTGCTACCCCTACCCTTTCACTCAGAAGTGAATCGCATGCATCTGAACAACTTCCATGCCCTCATATTAAATATGATTCCATTATTTCATTAAAATAGTTCCATACTCAGGGGACTTACATTGTACAAATATGTGTGTATTTTAACCAAAGGGGCACTTTGGGGTGTTTCCCATGATGCCACCTATTTTTTTTCGGGGGGGGGGGGGGGGGGGGGGGAGGAACTCTTGTAAATAAATCGTTCCCATTTTAAAAAATATATCAAATCAATTATATTTTTGCCACTCCCTAAACTCACATACATGCAATACATTTCAGCATCCTAGGAAGGGTCATCCTCTCCATGCCAACCCCCCCCCCCTGCATCTGCCCTAAAATGACAAGGAGATCACATTATAAACATGAATATATTTGGTCATATGACTTTTAAATTGTATACAACGTTAAACAGAGGAAAATGGTAAAGTAATTGCAGAGAAATTGACATGCATGTATCTCAACTCGCTCCCATATACATGTAGGCTAACATGCTATAATCCGGGCAGAATCGGAGTGTTTGCCCGGATTAAGATGGCAGCCTGTCTGCTCTATTGCGCAGAGCAGCAGTGCACGCGCAAATTATGCGTAGTGAGTGCTCTAGTGTCAATATATAGAATCTCTATGGCTGCATGTAACGCTCTTCGCCGATCGCGCCTAGCACCTGTGGCGAGATTAGAAGGTGTAAGATGTCAGAGGTCATGCTATTGACATGGAAATTAATCAAGCAGTGATATCGCTAAGGTACATTGTAGGTACTTGTATCAATCAAAAGTCAATATTTTGAGTTTGAAAAATAAATTTTAGATTCTGATATCACAGTTAGATTTTCTAATCCACTGGTGAAGTCCGGAGGTGGTTTGCAGTGCTAGCCGGGCATGTGAAAGTGTGATTTGGAGGCATAATATTTATGGCAGTGTATACAGCCACACGCGTGTGTCTTTACCTTACGGCCACACGCGTGTGGTTGTATCCACAGCATCGACATGAGGATACAGCCACACTCAACTGAATTCCCACTTATACATGCGCCGCTGCAGCTATCGCTAGTGTGCACTGCACTGCACAAGCAAGGGTTTTATCTCTCGATTTCACTTATTATACAAACAATATTTTCACTTCATTCTCACCTTGTCAGCAAGCAGGTGACAATATAGTACAATATTGTTTGTATTTCAGTGAATTTCAAGAGATAAAACCTTCGTGACGATCCAAGTTCTGGGGTTTGGCAACACAGACACATGGCTTGTGCGTGCATACATACACACTAGCGATAGCTGTAGCGGCGCATAAAGTGGGAATTCAGTTGAGTGTAGCTGTATCCTCATGTCGATGCTGTGGATACAACCACACGCGTGTGGCCGTAAGGTAGACACACGCGTGTGGCTGTATACACTGCCCACATTTATTGTTTTCATTGGCCTACACTCATCAAATAAATATAGTAGCTATCTAGCTAATCTCTCCCTCTCCCTGTCTTTGGGTGGCTGTCGCAAAATTGAAAAAGGAAGTCTTCCAGAGAGCCTCGGGGCACTGTCGGAATGATGCTGGTAAGTAAATTCAAAACTTTTCTCCTCTGTTATCATGGTTATAGCAGCTCTAAAATTCTAAGTGAATTTATTTCGCGTTCATGTCGGCAATTAGTTTCTCTATTCAAAACACCGTTTTGACCTAGCCTATGGTCATGACAGTAGTAGTCCTTTTGCGACAGCCATTCAAATTTAGGGATATGACTTGGAATGATATAGATTCTAGAGTCTAGAGTTTATAATAGAGACCCATCACTTTCCATGCTCATGTCTGAAAAGTTAAGAATAGAGTACCGGCTCTGGTGTGCGGCCGCTTAAAGGGAATTTGCTGATTATATTTATTAATCAAAGACTCGCACATAGTTCAATACCATCAATGGAGAGTCCAAATACCTGCTAATTGAATAGAGGGCAAACTTAAAATTATTGACCAATTCCCTGGTCAGTAGTGTCCAATTTTCAAAACGATGTTAGGGGTCCTGTGTGCGGCCACCCCTACCCCTGTGGGCGGCCGCCTATCATTTGGCGAGCATTTAGCGCCATATTTGTGACAAAGTAAACAAAATTAATATTGAATTTTATACTTTACACACCAATACTTTATGAAAAGTAATAATACTGTGTAGAAACCCATAAAATCTGTCAAAAGTGATGATCTACCAAATGCTGTGACAAAAAAATGAAGGCAGAGTACAATCTCCTACAAAAACCTGCATTTTGTACACGTTTTACATAGGGTGGCCGCTCACAGGACCCATCTTGAAAAATGGCTCTGGTGAGCGGCCACCCCCATGCAACTTTTTCTCTGGCGGTATAAATAAGAATTTCTGCAGCAAAATATGGACCATGAACTTCATTCTCTTAAATAAAAATCAAATCAGTTATCAAATTGAACAAATAAAGCTTAAGTATTGGCTTAAGTATGTCAAAGTTTCTTAACTTAAAAGTTAAGAAACTGCCATTTTTCAGTCAGTGACTGGTGGTGTCGACTTCTAATGATATTCAGTGAGACTCATTATGCTTACTGCTTTCGCTGAGTATTTTTTTTGGTGCACTAGAACCTACCTGAGACTGTCCAAGGTAATTTTTGAAGGGATATGAAAAATATTTTTTTAATTTTTAGTTTTTATTCACCACCGGCCGCTCACAGGGGACGGCCGCCCACAGGAGCACATACTCTAGAAATGAATCCAGGTAGATCTATAAATGAATAAAGTGCAGCGACTGCCTCGTCAGCTGCTTGTTGCGCAGTGGTTTAAGCCACTGTCAGAACTTGATTACCAGTCATGCTAATGTTAATCGTGGCCAAGGTTCGAATCCCTGTGACGCTGACAATTTTTTTGTCGTTATGAAATTGTTGGTAATGCCAAATGGCGTTTATTCCTTTGACAAAACAGTTAAAGTGTGATGAATATTCTTCAATCAGGTCGCTGACAGTTGATCTCCGCTGTCATCCTCACTTCAGAGTCGCCTCAAAAGTGCCTACCGGAGACTTCTTGAGAGTCTCCTGACTAGCCTACTGAGTACGGGTACGGGTGGGCCATTCTGCAGCCAGTGTAGGCATGGTAGGCGGTGTACATGTATGATGTAGCTTTGCCTTTGGCTCTGCCTGGCTTTGGTTTGCATTCCATTGCTTTGCTATTATAATACTAGGTCTAATGCTGGATCATGCTAAATGTTAGACCTACCTTACTCCTTAGCCTTTTCTTTTCCTTCAATCCGCGCTGTATTTGTACTAGAGCTGTCAATCTGCTGATTTCTATCTTGGTTGGATTTAGTAGTTTGGCTGGATTCATGTCGATGCGGACGTCAGCCGGATCGGACGGACGACGGCGGCGCGGCGTAGCTAGCTAGCTATCTGCGTGGAACTGAACCAAAAAACCTAGCATGTGCACGTTACGCAATTACGAATCAGAGCGCTGGGGATATAGGCTACATACCAGATACGATGTTAATTTTTAATTATGAAATTAAAGTATGCATTCATGGGGCCTAGATAGCACGGAACTGATGGAAAAGAATGTAATGTTTTACAATAAAATTCATTTGTCATAAATAGCTGATAAGAATGTGTGATTAATTACTATTTTCATTTCAAATATTCAAGTCACATCTGAAAAATAGACTACTAGTATCTAGTATTTGGCGGTAATACGGCCGGGGGGCGTGTTTTTTTACCGTACCGCTAACGCGTCATATTCTCTAATTTAATGCCAAAGAGCGACTTGAGCGGAGGCCGTTATCTGTCTACGAATGCCTCGGCTATCTCGATCTCGCTCGCGCGCTATACAAATCACACATGCAGCATAGCAGCCTATACTGTACTCATGTCTATATAGTGACTGCAATCACTAACGAGGCGAAGTCCACGCGCATGCGTATTGCACAATTATTGCACAACTTTCGTGGTATTGCACTTTTTTGGTAAGCACTATATGGGTACCAATCCTGCAGACGCAAGCTGAAACTCTAACCCTAATCCTATAATCCTAACCCTAACCCTAACCCTAACCCTAACCCTAACCCTAACCCTAACCCTAACCCTAATCCTAACCCTAATCCTAATCCTAATCTTAATCCTATGAATATTTAAGAATATTTATGAGCTTGCGTCTGCAGGATTGGTACCTATACAGTGCTTACCCACTTTTTTGCGTACCGAAAGCGATAATGGCCTCTGCTCAAGACGCTCTGCGGCATTAAATGAGAGAATCTGACGCGTTAGCGGTACGGTAAAAAAACACGCGGCCGGGGGGGGGGGGGGGGGGAAATATGGACGATGACTTTTACATTGCAATATGTCTTGTATAGGTATCTCGGTATAAATATAGGCCCTGCTAAGCGCCCGTCAAACCAAAAATCAAAATACGGCACCCAATCAACCTAGCAGGTTCATGCATACTTCATGCCCTACAACTCGTTGGGAGTCTATTCGAATGGGGTGCAATGGTGGGGGGGGGGGGGGATGAATTACAATCGCACTACTGAAGCCTGAAGTTAGCCACCTTTTATGTACATAATTTTTAGACAACGCGGCCGCCAGATGGCGACATTTTATTCAACCTGCTATTTCAGGCCATATACCTGTTATAAGACCGTTTGTACATTAGGTATATTGCCTGATTTAAGAAGGAGACCAGGTTGGTTTAGTCACAGTTAAGCTCAGTCTGTTTTGTTTCCCAGCTTTCTTTTTTGGTACGATAGTCTCGTCCGTAGTACTTGGTTCATTGAGGATACTGCATGCAGCGCTTTCGCTGATGATGATGCACCAAATGATTTTAGCTATTCCATGGGATATCTATGGCACGCCATAAGGGAATCAAATTAAAATATATTTCACTTGAACAAATATATGTTTCTTTTTCACTAAACCATTTCACTCCAGCAAATTTATATTTCACTTCTTTAAAAAAAGCATTCCACTTTTCACAAAAATTCGTTTCACAGTTTCCACAAAAATATTATTTCACTATTCACAAAAATATATTCCACTTTCTTCCAAAATACATTCCACTTTTTCACAGAAATATATTTTACTCTTCACAAAAATATATTTCACTTTTTTTCCAAAATTCGTTCCACTTTTCACAGGAATACAAAAATTTCACTTTTAAGAAAAAAAAAATCATTCCTCTTTCTCTCATACCAAAACCTTTTCACTTTCTGCCAATAATATGTTCCTCTTTTATCTCGGCCTAAAGCGATCTTATCGACCTGGGTGAGCTTAACGGCCTTGGCGAGCTTATCTCTGGCTTAGCTAGCTAGCTCATATACGCGCGTTCTATCGACGGTGTACCTAAAATCCATTCCTCTTCTCTCACCGAAACCATTTCACTTTCTCTCAATAATTTATTTCACTCTGACAAAAAAATACGTTCCTCTTTTTTCTCGGCCTAAAGGAGGCGCTATTGGCGAGTTTTGCTAGCTTGTTAGCTTGGCGCGGGCTATATCTTTTGTCATTTGCTTGTTTAGCATCGGTATTAATGTTTTGTTATTCTGTTTGGTCTGATGGGGCTGAAGGGGGGGGGGGGGGCGGCTTTGAGGCTTCTGCACTTGATTTTGAAGTTCATTAATACATCCAATTTATGCAGGGATATATGCAGGGTGAAAAAGGGATGCTACCTCTACAGGCGAACTTTGGTTTTGCTTGTATTGCCTCTTGGGGCTTGGTGGGGGTATGGAGTCTTCTGCACATGATTTTGAAGTATGCAAATTTATCAAGGTTTATGCAGGGTGAATGATGGATGCTGCTTCTCCCGTTGGTCTGGCGAGGCTATATAGCTGAGGGAGGGGAGTAAGTTTCTGCACATGATTTTGAATATTCTGCATTAATGTAGCGCCTAAGCTTTCTCTCTGAAATGTGTCTAAGCGCTTTACAGAAATATCATTACCCCGGTCATCGGATTCATGCAAGCTTGCCCGCACACTATGTATGCACTTTCTGCACTCCCAAGGAAGCATTAATTCCGGCCAGTCGCACTCACAATGCTAAACAAATCACAATGGCCGTCGCATCTTACCGGGTATTCCACTTAATGGGTGAAGAATGGCAAATGTACGTAAATTCATATCTTGCAGAAGGACACCCCGGACATTGTGGCTCAAGTAAGGATACTTATCCACTGGACCACAGCATCTCTTCTATGCATTTTTTTTTTTTTTTTTAGGGGGGGGGGGGGGCTTGAATTCTCATAAAATAAAACTCTATGCAAGCCAATTGGAGGAAGAGGCAGGGAGGGGGTGTCACGGCATATTATTGTTACCAAAATGTGCAGGGTATTGTAATTCCTCGCAAAACTTGCCGCCCGATTCATTAAATGCAATAATATCACTACCATAATTATGATTATATTCATGAATAGAATTGGTTTAACATCAGATGGAGACGCAAGATGCAAACCAATTATTTTGTTTTGTTAAAATGTGTAGGCCTATAATAGATGGCATATACAATAAGGCCAACAATGCGAGCGAGCGCTTCCATTTTGTCCTTTCTTACATCTTTCCTTTTCTTTCTCTGTCTTTTCTTTTCTTTCCCATTTTTCCTTTTTTTTCCTGCCAAATATTGGGGGGCCGGGCCCCCGGCCCCGGTTCCCCCGACCATGAGTGTTGCAACTTGAACTTGTCGATTGCTTCCAGTTCTACTCCAGTTCAAATGTCTATTTTATTGTGGCAGTGGCCCAGACGCGGTTCTGTGATATTTTCTAAATTGGGGTGGGGGAGTACATTGGCAGCTTCAGGGATCGCAATGAATTTAAATTCAAAATTTAAATTTAAAATCAAAATTAACTGATTTAAATCCAACCCTTCAGGAACATTCCCAATCTAAAAACATAACAGAACATAATAACAAAAAACGGACATAAAACATAAACACTGAACAAAAAAAGAATAACATGATTGAGAGAGAGAGAGAGAGAGAGAGAAACACCCCCGACCTGCACGAGCCGATTTAGAATATAATTAGTATAAACATTAGTATATAAATTAGTATAAACAAACTGTCTTCGGACTCTTTACACATACATGTATTTATAATGAAGATATGACACAGATCATACAGAGTGTGATGCATAACAAAACATAATGAATATCTGAGAAATGCATGTACATAACAACCTGTACGAAAATAAAACGCAGAAATTAGGCTAGAGTAACTACTGAAAGTTATCTACTTATATTTCCCCTTACGACTTGCATTCCATGTTGCACACAACCACCCCCTTCTTCCAACTGTATACAAACCAACAAGATAACTTCGATCATGCAAAGAGAATTTGTTTATCATACCTCCTATTCAAACAAAAACATATGGCGAACGTTCATTTGCTCATGCTGCATCAGTTTTATGGAATAACCTCCCAAACTCTCTAAGAAACATCAACACGATAGAGAAGTTTAAATCTGCACTTAACATTCAAAACATATCTTAGCCTAACAAAGTAACCTTATATAGTGACCTATCTTTTAATCATGTCTTTCCCTTTTCTCTCTCTTAGAGCGCATAGGGACATACATACGCGCTATATAAAATCTGTACATTATTATTATTATCATTATAGCTTGCATAAAGTTTTACTTCATGAGAATTCAGCCAACAAAATTTGCATAGTAGAGGTGCTGTGACCCAGTGAATAAGTCTCCTGACTTTGAACAAGGTCGGGGGTTCGAATCCCTGCTGAGGCACTAGTGTCCTTTGGTTGGTTGGTTTTATTTTCCATATGAAAAGCAATACAAAAATACATGCAGATCAATATATCAAGTTATTATAAATTTTAATTGATTAAAATTAGTATTGATGGCAGGAAACTCTATTCAGAGCCATTATTCAAATGGCTCTGTTCTTCCTAGAGGTCCAGAGAAAGAAAGAAAAAGTAATGAACAAACAAACATGACATTACCACAAACTGAACTGAAAGTAACATAAACAGCATAAAAGAAATCGTGTAAACGAAACCCATTGACCTTACGCTAATGCGGCCCTATTCCTAACCTTCATACTACATGTATGTCCAACGTACCCCCCCCCCCCCTCCATTCCTGAGATGCACCAAAATTTGCCACTCTCCATGGTGATGATTTGTTTAGCATTGTGAGTGCGACTGGCCGGAATTAATGCTTCCTTGGGAGTGCAGAAAGTGCATACATTGTGTGCGGGCAAGCTTGCATGAATCCGATGACCGGGGTAATAATATTTCTGTAAAGCGCTTAGACACATTTCAGAGAGAAAGCTTAGGCGCTACATTAATGCAGAATATTCAAAATCATGTGCAGAAACTTACCCCCCTCCCTCAGCTATATAGCCTCGCCAGACCAACGGGAGAAGCAGCATCCATCATTCAGCCTGCATAAACCTTGATAAATTTGCATACTTCAAAATCATGTGCAGAAGACTCCAAACCCCCACCAAGCCCCAAGAGGCAAAACAAGCAAAACCAAAGTTCGCCTGTAGAGGTAGCATCCCTTGTTCACCCTGCATATATCCCTGCATAAATTGGATGTATTAATGAACTTCAAAATCAAGTGCAGAAGCCTCAAAGCCGCCCCCCCCCCCCTTCAGCCCCATCAGACCAAACAGAATAACAAAACATTAATACCGATGCTAAACAAGCAAATGACAAAAGATATATAGCCCGCGCCAAGCTAACAAGCTAGCAAAACTCGCCAATAGCGCCTCCTTTAGGCCGAGAAAAAAGAGGAACGTATTTTTTTGTCAGAGTGAAATAAATTATTGAGAGAAAGTGAAATGGTTTCGGTGAGAGAAGAGGAATGGATTTTAGGTACACCATCGATAGAACGCGCGTATATGAGCTAGCTAGCTAAGCCAGAGATAAGCTCGCCAAGGCCGTTAAGCTCACCCAGGTCGATAAGATCGCTTTAGGCCGAGATAAAAGAGGAACATATTTTTGGCAGAAAGTGAAAAGGTTTTGGTATGAGAGAAAGAGGAATGATTTTTTTTTCTTAAAAGTGAAATGTATTCCTGTGAAAAGTGGAACGAATTTTGGAAAAAAGTGAAATATATTTTTGTGAAGAGTAAAATATATTTCTGTGAAAAGTGGAATGTATTTTGGAAGAAAGTGGAATATATTTTGTGAATAGTGAAATAATATTTTTGTGGAAACTGTGAAACGAATTTTTGTGAAAAGTGGAATGCTTTTTTTAAAGAAGTGAAATATAAATTTGCTGGAGTGAAATGGTTTAGTGAAAAAGAAACATATATTTGTTCCAGTGAAATATATTTTAATTTGATTCCCTTATGGCGTGCCATAGATATCCGTAGTAATAAATGCATGAATACGTGGTTGGAGCGTTCGAAGTAGACGACGCTCAGCCATCAGTGAGTTAGGAGAATAGAACTCAGAGGGTGGAATTTTCCAGACATTTATGCAGATACATGTAATAAGGGTATGACGGCATGCAGCTAGTCCACTGCCTGGACTGTTCTCTCTGATCCGGCCGACGCACACGTATCAGCGCACACCATGGCTATATATATGTACACAAATAAAGTGCACGTACGGACACACAGCCTGGAAAAATATGTATACTCCTTTTCATGGTAGAAGTGATAATTCGTCATCAAAATCTCAGTCATTAACTATTATCTATTACGAGCGTCCGGAGCGAGCGAGGAAAAATGTATACTCTTTTTCGTGGTATAGAGGTGCTATTTTCGTATCCTCTGGAAAAGTATTTATCAGGATAGATAGGTTCATTAAATAACACAAAGGCTTGTACAAAATCTTTGCACTATCTTTTAAAAATCTAGCCGGAATCATGTCTAGCTCAGTACTTTTTGATACATTCAATCTGCGAAGCTCATTGAAAACAAATTGTTCACTGACTGGTAATAACTCGAAGCTATTTACAAGTACACACTTTTCCTCGTAAAAACTCACGAATACAATTTTTGTCTGGGCTGAAAAGATGGAGTTTGTCTACTAATTTTTGACGGCCACATTTGTAAAATACGAATTAAATTCATGAGCTATACCATCTTATCATGACATAATTTCTCATCAATTTTAGACTCTTGTCTCTTGTTCTTTCCTCTTCTTACTTTTTAATCCTAAACTGTTTAGATTTGCCAAAGTCTTTTCAAATCATGTTTGTTTTCTTCCATGTTGTTTTGTAAGTATTCGAGTTTAGCCTTTCTAACCTGTCTTTGGACCAGATTTCTTAAATCATAAACACCCCCTAATACTGGCAGATCTCACGTTATCCATTATTCAAGCAGATAGTTTTTTCGAATCTTGTTTGTTTTCTTCTATCTTGTTTTGTAAGTATTCAAGTTTAGCCTTTCTAACCTGTCTTTGGACCAGATTTCTTAAATCACAAATCATACACCACCTAACAAATCTCACGTTATCCATTATTTAGGCAGACTTTTAGTTAACTTCAGCTCAGCAATATCTGGAAAATTTTTCTCCAATACGATGCATATCTTATATCATGGAGGTATACTTCCATGCCATGTATTTGGACGTGTGGAACGTCTTGGGAAAGGGTCAATAATGGTTCTAAAGCATGCATAGCTGCATGCATTGATCACTCTCACATTCACCAATAAACACACACACAGACACACATACACACTGGCCTTGGCTGACCAGCTGACCCCTCATCAAACCAAACATGTATCATTCATGAGAGGGTCCTTATTTGGGAAGCGGGGTCATGGGGTCACTGCTCATTAAATTCGGACCTCGCTGCCGAGATTTGCTGGTCGTTTTTTTTTTCGGGGAAGGTGAATTCGTGGGGTAAGTGAATTCGTGGGGAGATACTACATCAGCGCGCGCGCGCACGCATGTTCGGGAATTGGTGACAGTTTAAAACGACCAGCAGCTGGTCTAGCATGCAGCATGCGACCGTTCGACCCGTTGACCAATCAGAGCGCCGTACGTATTCTCGCTCATGCCAGAAACTCGCTGTTCGCCAGGCTGTGAGTTGTACATGTCATATATTTTCTTGGTTCCTGACCGTCCCCAAAAATGAAACATAATGGTTTATGGCTCATTTTCAAGAGGATTAGTGCAGCTACAAGCCCATTACAAATTTTTAATGAGGCAAGTAATATAAAGTATGGGCCATATCGTGGTTTAGGAAACCACTCGTTCATTTGACGCACGCACTTGTGTACAAAGAGAATGGAGGTGGAAATAGGAAACCAATGCGTGTGACTGAATATTAAAGCGCTGCTGTAAGAAGTGAACGGTGGTTTCCTATTTCACGATAATGCCAAAGTATGTCATGGGTCGTCAAAGACGCATGAATGAAAAGCATTTCGAAGGCAATATGTCAGCGTGATTTTCAGCTTTGTGCTATGAGATTTGATTCTGAAACAAAGATATTTAAAATATTTGTTTCTTCTTCTCTATATAGATACCAAATTCATGGGCAAAACATAACAGGATTCTTTAAGAACGCCGATTTACCAAGCCCTTGCACTTCATGAATATTCATGACCTCGGAAAACCAGGAATACGAGCTGAATAAATCGTGCGCTGCGATCTGACTGCGGGGGGGGGGGGGGGGGGGGGGGGGGGGGGGGGGGGGGGAGGGGGGATCTCATTGAGGCCTACATCATCCGCGTTAATCATTTTATGAAAAGCATCCTCAACAGGGATTAAAGTAGGAATGGTTTTGATATCCTAAACAGGGAAACATGTCTAACTTCTCCGATTTTTATAACCTTAAGAGGGGTTTTATGTAAGGATTGCATCCTCATACCTTTGAATTTGAAAAGACCTTTTTCCAGATTTTTTTTTTTTTTTTCTGTTTTTGATATCCTGACGGGATCCCCGGGTTCCCCGCCCGGTGCTGAAAAACAACCCCTCTTTTACATTTTCGTTGTGTGTGTGTTTTTTTTTTTTTCTTTTTTTTTTCTTTTTTGTTTGTTGTTGGTTTCTTTTAACACATGCACACGTTGGTATCAGTATGCATATAGCACATCACCTTTATTTGAAAGACGATAAAACAGCAATGTAGATAAAATGCCTTGCTCAAGGGCATAAGTACCGTGCGCGGGGATCGAAACCTGGGGAGCGTTTCATGAAGAGTTTTGTCGGTGAAAATCACCGACAAATGTTATAAGCTACTGAAAATACTCGCATCTGATTGGCTGGAAGCAAATTAGTCGGTGAAAACTACTGACTAATTGTTTCATGAAACGCCCCGCCCCCCCCCCCCCCCCCCCCCCCCAGGACCTACGCGTCTCCAGTCAAGCACCTTAAACTACTCGACTACGGCACCTCTACTTATTTTCTTTATTACTACTTTGTGCGGATGATGTACTGGCCTCAATGAGACATCCCCCCCCCCCCCCTCCCCGCGGGCTAGTGCTATTTAAAATGTGCTTATGCGAGATGCGATAAGGAAGTAGTATGCAGGCAAAAACCATGGGGAGCTTTTCATGAAGAAAGAGTCTTGTCAGTGATTTTCACTGACAGCTGTTATAAGCTACTAAAATCCCTGCATCTGATTGGCTGGCAGCAAAGTTGTCAGTGAAAATCATTGACAAGACACTTGATAAAACGCTCCCCTGGACCCTGGTCTGTCTAATCACCTTTATAGAGGTCTCAGCAAAAGGGATACTGCTCCAGACCAGCTTTGACACATCTAGTAGGCACGCGGGCTAGGCTTCTCTCAAGACACAAATGCAGTTTAATAAAGTGTCAATTAGTGTCTGTGCCTGCAGACTACCTGCGAAATTCGCGTGGTCGTACACATACATGTACAAAGCTCTTCATCATGGACGACCTAACGTAACAAATCAGCTAACATCATGATTTTGAAATTATAACGTTGGATATAATATTGCATTCAATCATTTTTTCACCTCGTAGACAT
>JAPZVO010001253.1:0-19859 GCA_029962745.1 Echinometra lucunter | reverse complement strand
TTGTTAGGCGAGGGATCAAAACTGTGATGCCATGCCGCCCGCGGCCTCCCGTCAAGGCACGCGCCAATTAACGGCCCATGCCGGCCGCGGCTGCCGCTATCGCTCTTAAAAATTAGCCGGCGTGCTGGCCGCGGCCTGCCGGATCGCTTATAAGAATAAATTTGCATGAATGCCGGCCGCGGCACTGACGCGATGTTCAAATCTGCCATGCCTGGCCGCGGCCTGCGCGATGGTTCCTAAAATAAATCTTGAATGCAGCACGCGGCCGCCTGCCCTGTGCTGCGTGGTATCAAACTGAATGATAATAATGATTGTATGATGGGGGACCATAGTCGCGCACATTATATTTCTAAAGAAGGCAATTTTCGATCAGTAATTCTTCATTTTTTTACCAAAAAACTAATCTGTTTGAACTGACACAAAAGATAAAGCCAGTTTTAGACTACAAATGGGCGCAACAGAAGACTGTATTTACGAAGGATTCCCGAGATATCGCGATCGCAAATTCGATGTCGTATCGCATCGCATGGTATAACGAGAACTTGGCGCACGCCAGTTTACAAATGATTTATACAAAATAGAAATCCATAAAAGGTAAGATAATTGTATTACTAGGGAGAAAAAAATGCCACAGAATCATTTGATATCACATTTAACTTACAATTTTGATGACATCATCTCTCAAAAAGGCGAATCCTAGACCTTGTCGGCAGGTCCCTTTTTTCAGAAGGGACGCCAAAACGATGCAAATTTGCCGATTTTTCATTAATAATTTCACTATGCCTTCCCAAATTTTGAAGAGAGGTTATCGCATGGGGTAATTTGAGGTTGCTCTTTCCGTTAGTGCTATCAGATTTTTCACAATCTTTTCTAGTCTTTACGATATGGGCCCTGTGGCTTGTGCGTGAGCTTTGGACCTGCGCGAAGTAAGGTTACGCGACAATACTGATACAAGATGATCCTCTCGCCGAGTTTGTCATCAACTCTTTCACAATAATATGCGTAACTGGTTTTCTACCATTATTACCAACAAAAATTAAATCAAGTGCCGATATCGTGGACATTGGAATCAACTTCCCATCATAGTCTCCTCTCTTAAATGTGTGAAATCAAATACAGTTTATTTTGCATCTAATCATCTGAGATTAATCGGCTGGAACCACAACGCCTCCAAAGAATGCTGCACCTTATTCTGAAGGTTCATTTTTTCGAAGTTCGTATTCCAATACACGCAAATTGCGTATACCTGGAGTTCCTGAATGCCAAAATGAAATGAAAGAAGGCTCATCAATTCTGATATTTGTGGCGTTATTTCCGAAAGTTCGTTTATCCGAAAATGAAATAAGTTTCGTTATTCCGAAGGTTTGTTTATCCAAAAATTAAATAAGGTTCGTTATTCCGAAGTATTTTTTATCCGAAAATGAAATAAGGTTCGTTTATATCCCAAGCTTCTTTTATCCGAAAAATGAAATAAAGTTCGTTATTCCGGAGGTTCGTTTTATCCGAAAATAACATAAGGTTTCGTTAGCCCGAAAATAACTAACGAAATAACGAACCTTATTTCTTTTCGGGCAAAAGAAGCTTCGAAATAACGAATCTCATTCTGTTTTGGATTAACGGACCGTTTTTCATTTTGGACTAACGAACCCTCCACAGGAAAAATGTATCCGTATTTTCATCGAACATGTCCAACAATATATTAGGTTGCCGTTGCGTGAGACCATGGAGCTATAGCTCCACAGAGAGACATCGTCACTTATAAAATGATAATAATTATGGGGTGACCAAATTATTTATGCGCGCATTTGTATAAGGAACTATTAAAGGACGTTATATCCACACATTCTCAAATTATACTGAATATCATTCAGATCGATAGATACTACAAGGGAGAGGGGGGGGGGGGGATAAGACCACATATTGGGTGCAAGAACAAAATTATTGACCAAGAATTCCAGAGATATCGCGAACGCCGCACTCCAGTTTACAAATAATTTTTCAAAATACTATCGATCAATCAGAGGTAATTATTAGGAAGGCAAAATTGCAAAGAATCGTGTGGTATCTTTTTTACTTCTTAATTTAATGACATCTCTCCAAAGGAATATTTCTGAACCCTTGCTGGTGAGGTAAGTTGCTATTTTTTCAGAACACACGCAAATATAACAAAATTTGCCGATTTTGGTGAATAGTTTAGCAATCCCTTCTCCAATTTTTGAAGAGAAGTTGGTTCCTATTTAATATTACGTTCCTCTATCCGTTGGTGCAATTAGATTTTCAAAATCTTTCTAGTTTATAGATATTACAATGTGCGCGAAATATGGGCATGCGCGGAAATTTTGACATAATGATGTTTTACAATAATTCAAATTCCAGTCTTCGTCTATGACCTTAATTTGATATCAATTCCCCGTAATATTAGAATTCCAATTTTCGTGATATATATTATTTTCTTTGACATTTTTAGTACTTTCCCGTCATTTACCAATTGACTCCTTAAACATACGGACCTCATTCATTTCCTCTTTGCAAGTCGAATAGACCCGTGTACTAATTATTCATGCATAGTTGTTGAACATGCTTTTCTCGACAACTAGAAAGCTGCCAAAAACTTGCCAAACATAGCAACAACTAAAGTGTGCAAAGTGGGTTGCATCAATTCCGATGCCATTAGTTAACCAGAGATTCTCATGCAGATAAACGTACAGAGTTAGAATGCAAAGTGCGGTTTTCACGACCACGCAAACGTTTTGCAAAGGGTTGCGAATATCGAAAAATCGTATACTTCGAAATTCGCCAAGCTTGGGAGGAGATTCGGAAGCGTTGCCCATTAGTGTTCCAGGGATTCGGGAACCGTTCGCCAAAACTTTCAAACTTTTTAAAAATTCTGCCGAAGTAAAAACGAACAATTGGCGACGCTTCCACCCCCAAGGGGCGGATTCGAGAGGGCCCTGCCCCCCCCCCCCCCACCGCCCCATTTTTTGTCTTTGCTTGTCGCAATTTTTCTAAATACATAATAAGTTATACCAAGGGGGGGGGGGTTTGGGCGCGACCAGAAGGTCAGCGAAAGGTCAGTTTTTTGTCGAGATGAGAAAAAAATTCCATGGCCATGCCCCCCCCCCCATGAAATCCTGGATCCGTGCCTGCCCCCCCCCCGGCATGTTCGGCGAACTTTTGGAGCTAAAGCTGGGTAATAATATCCAAAACCTTTGGAAGGGCATAGAGACGTTATATCATAACGTGATATGCGCAATACAAGAACTGTGTATTATTATTATTATTATTATCATTATTATTATTATCATCATTATTATTATAAAGTGCGAATGTTGGACTTTGCCATTCTTCGACATTCGCATCCTTCACAAATATTTCGCCCGCCAAGTTAAAACCACTATGGGCACGAAGAAAGCTCCCAATTACCAAATAAAGTCAGAGAGGAATGTATCATGACTTGTGAGGGAAAAATAATCACTACGGAAATTACTTCATCATAGCAAAATCACATCAAGACACACAACATACTTTGGCTTGGAAATGTAAAATGAGACATAATACGACGCAGCATTTTATAAGCCTCTTTACTCTGCAATTCTTAAGAATATAGATTCAGCAGATAAAAGGGCAGAATATTAGTTCTATTCAACATTTTAGAATCTTCATAGAGTCAACTTTTGGCTGTATCGGACGTTGCATCACAACTACTACAAAGTTCCAAGCAAAATGTTTTATTTTACATCTCTGTAAGGACATTCATAATAAACACAATTATAATCATTTAACTAACCGGAATTATGTACTAAATTTAACATAGTAAGTTGTGAACATACAATCATTAAAAACAACGTTTGCCGGGAAGTTGCAGTGGATGTGCGGAACCAGAAAAGGCCATTGAATATGATCTAAGACAGCTCCGTCGCTCGTTTATTGTGTTGACTTTAATTGTATAAGTTTGATAATGTCGATCAAGAAAAGAAAAGGCAGGAAGTCCTTTCACTGTTTTTAATCCTGCTTGGATTTTGGGTTTGACCTCTACTCCTTGTCATGTACATTATAAGCTTGCACCTCCATGCATACCACCATGCAGTCATAAGATTGCAGGCGGATTATTGTGTTCATGTCAATTGTTTGGGTTTGACGATCTCGATCTTCGAAAGGAAAAGACAGGAAGTCCTTTCAAGGATTTTAATCCCTGCTTCGATTTTGGCTTTGACCTCGTTTAAATGTGTGCTTACTCCTTCATAGCTGTGAAGATTTAGTTCAGCTAGGGCATAGAAACAATTACTTTTCCACCACTACTTAGGATTTTTATCACTACGAAATAAAAACGGTAATGGTTGAATTTGACCGATTTTAAAATCATTTTTCTGCTTGATCTAGAGCAGGCAGCCCCCTCCCTCCAATTCTTCTCATAACGGCCCGCATAACGGCAATCTTAATTTCAGCAAAATCTAACTTACTAACTCGCATGTCGGTTTTGTCGATACAGGCCTGTTCCTCTCTCTTTAATTATTACTTATATTTTTTTTTCTTTTTTTCTGTTGACAATATGACCTTTTTTAAATCGTAAAGTGCCTTACTTATTTTCAACCAAGTTTGTAATCACATGTTCATTCCCAGTACTTCATTCGCCTTGCTTTCTTTGAAACACGTGCTTCCACGGTTCCACGGCATGCACTGTACAACGTCACTCATCACTATTATCCTTGTAGTCTTGGCCTGCAGGCCCTGTTGTGACGCGGGAGAAGTTATCACAGTCATGAAGTTCTGTAGCATTTTTTAATGTTCTCATTCAGCACAAAAAGAATATCAAGTAATTTCTTTTTGGTTGAGGTACATAAGAGTTATATCAGAATATAAGGAATATATTATTCAAAAATACGTGATATAATTAAGTACATAATACACTCAAATTAATTATGAATAATAATACTAATAATGATAATATTAATGATAATAATTAGGACTTTTTAAATAATAATAATAATAATAATAATAATATAATAATAATGATACTAATAATGATTGATAATAATAATAATAATAATAATAATAATAATAATAATAATAATAGTATTGATCGTAGCCTTCCTTCATTTCAGCCCCTCCCCCAACAAACAAAAACATAAACAATCAAAACAGATATGATTAGTTGATTACTGCGCCGAAACATTCGGCGCATTCACTCTCTGTTCGCGTAGCAAAGGGGGCGGTGGGCGGTCGCTCACTCCAAAACGCCGACAACTTAGAAAGAAAAGAGAGAGAAAAAAAAACCCACCTTGAGTGAGAAAGGAAAGAGAAGGTAAGAAGAGCGGGAGCAGACAAGGAGCAATTCAAAGAAACGTCGGAGCCTCCGCGCTTCTCGCGGGAAGGGGGACCCCCTCCCCCCCCACCCCCCCCCCCCCCCCCCGTTTTTGCTCCCTATCGCCCTGGGTCCGTGAAGGAGCCAGTTTACGAAGTGCGTGCTCACTAAACTCGTCCCCCCCCCCCCCCCCCCCCCCCCCCCCCCCCCCTCCAAGCACGCCACTGAAATTCTTGTCTACAATAATATGTCACCGACCTCTGTAACACCCGAATGCACCCGACCAGCTGCTGGTCGTTTTAAACGTCACTAACATGATCCCGAATGCGTGCGCGCGCGCTGCACATGGTATCCCCACGAATTCACCTTCCCCGTACGTACGTTGCTAGATGTGTGAGCTCACGGATTATATAGAGAACAGTCCAGGCAGTGGACTACACCATTACCAACACACAGCTTTGCATTCCATCCCTTTGTCTTTTGCTTTTACTTGCATATCTTTACTCTGTGAAACGAATGGTACATGTAATCCCGGCATGCAATCGCCATTCATTATTGCTTACTCTCATTTTCTCTTCATCTACATTTTGTGAATCAACAGACAGACTACAATACCTGGTTGAAAGAATGTGCTAGCACTGTTAGGAATTTCACTTGAGTAATGTTGTTGTTGCAATTAATTTCTCAACCGCATGGTAAAAGTTCATTTTTGAAGTCTGAATTAGCAGACTAAACTTTTATGACGTTCTGGGGAAAGTCGCCAGCTAGCTCTGACAATTTGTCAGACTTCTGACAGTAAAATCCGCGGTTTTGATAGGCTGCGAAGCACTGCGCACTGGGTGTTACTATGGTAACTGTCAGTTGCGGTCCTGGGCTGGGTCCTGAGAAACGCGGATGCTCTGAGCCCAGGCTCTGACATAATAGGTTAATTCGTAAATTACCCTCTTGGGATCGGGTAAATTTTAATCAAGGGAAAGAGAAAGAGAGAAGAAAAGTGTAGAGATTCAAAATCTCCTTCAATATTCAATGCTCGAAACCAGCCAGTAACGTCAAGCGACGATTGACCATTACACTGGAGGGGAGGGGGGGGGGGGGGGGGGCGTGGGGATGTTTCCCTGAATCCTTTTCGTTTACTGCTTTGGTAAAATTTTGCTGATAACTTTGACAATATAATCATATTTCTGTATAATAACTTTTTGATAAGTAAACCCTCTTGTATAAGGCTTGATCAGACATGATTCGACACCCCTCCCCTTCCGCTGTTTTTTTTTTTTCGTTTTGTTTTGTTTTGTTTTGTTTTCGGTGTTGAGATAAGGGGGATAAATCATGGTAATAAACGCTCAGAGGGGTGATACACTGGCAGCTAAACTCAATTTTAAGTTAGATAAAAATAGATCGTAAAAGATCATTATCAACATAAACACTATTTGGTATTGATTTTAGCCTTGAATTAAAATTGATTTTAAGATCAAAAGCAATCAATTAAGATCACCTTTAGCAACGACAAATTCTGTCAAACTGACGAAGAGCAAGCACTGAGGAGAGGGATATTATTTGTCACTATTATGAAGTAAATTGTATTTAGGCCTTTTTGCGATGATGTAACAGTGCTAACATACTACAAATGGTTTGAATGTAGATCGACTGTACGTCGACCCCCCCACCCCCCCCCCCCCGCCACGGCAGATCTCTGCCCTGGCGGCCCGTTTGAGCAAAACTTTACAATTAATCACGTTTACAAGTTCCTTCTTTGCCATTTTTATTTTTTTGGGGGGATGGGACTTTTTCTCCCCCTTTCTGCCTCATTATCTTACAGTGTCCCCCCCCCCCTCCCCCGCTCCCTTCGTTTTAGGAGTGAATTTCCTATTTCAAACGTCCATTTCCCTAACATGATATTGATAATATCAGTCAATCTCCATCTCAATCTCTGGCCTCAAAAATTAATTCTTGTACTCTGTATCAAGTCATGAAAAATCAACTGTAACATCAAACCCATCTCTTACACAGTTTCTTATATCATGCATACCATGGACTTATCACTCTATCAGAGTGTAAATGGTGCATGCTCATGATTTTCCAAAAGTTTTCATCCAGTTTTAGGTATCATGCGGTTACGTAACGGGCTCTATCAAAATACATCCAGCTCTGATTTTATTATTGCACTATCGGACCTCATACGATGTTGACAAGATTTATTGTTGAAATAACGCAATACTTTCTAGTCGGATCACCTCAGCCCTTTTCTCCAGCATTCCTTTATTGAAGTGTCTTTGTTTTGTTGTGAACTATAGAAAAGAAAGCACTGGAAGTGGGGTCCATTCATTCCCATTCAAAACTTTGTTGACTGTACGCAGACAAACCGGACCTTGAAGTTTTGATTACGTAACTTTTTTTGTTTCCAGTGATTCCATCCTCCGTCCTGAATTTCCAAAAGCCCACCGTAGGCCTACACTTATTTGCGACCCGATTTGCAAACAAATTGGATCTTATACTGAATATGAAATTTGTACAAATTTGTTATTTTCAAGTTCAGAATGAGCAAAATCGAAAGTTTGGTTAACGACAGGGGTCGTGTTATTAGTCAATAAGCTTCATATCGGAGCGGGTCGCACGATTCGGAATTGAGTTCGCTTTTATTCCTACTGGGAGGCTTGCAATAACCTGGAACATCGATTTTAGTATTCCTTAAGCCTTTTGGAACGTAAGTCGCCAAGACAAAATCGCTGGAAGACATGTCCCTCCCCCCCCCCCCCTCCCCCCGCCATTGTACACACACACACACTGCTGGACCAGTACGATATATAATTTTGTATATCGAGTGGTGGGCTGAAGAAATCCCTGGACCTGTCCACATCCAGGCTCCGCCACCATAACGTGCCTTTAAGTACCCACGCCAGTCTCAGTGACCCGATTTGAGCTTAAAGTTTTGGTCACCTGACTCAAAATAGAAAAATCATATATCAAGCATTAAAAATCGATCGGGGTAGGACCCCCCCCCCAGAAAAATCGAGGAAGGGGCATGCCTCCCACGTCCCCCGGACCGCCGCCTATGCCGCCCACAGCTATCGCCCCTTCCCACATGAAATTCTAGCGTGCCGTTTTAGCTATCAGAAATTAAAAGTAAAGTGCTTTAGTTGTGGGACAGCTCTCCGTTGGCCATTTCATTTACAGTACTTCCAGTTTTTCTGTCTAATTTCACGTTTTGTGAAAGGGAAACGACGGTCCGACGCCCTACCCATGGATAACGTTTGGGCCAGTGTGTGTATGCGTCAAGGACACTGAATTTAGCCCTTATGAACGCATTTTGTCATTGATTTTCTTTGCCCGAACTGAAATGAAAACAACTTGTTGTTATTCACATTTCATATGATCATTATTTCTTACGTAATTTTAGAGAGCTTCAGTCTGTACTTTCTTTTGAAAATCACTACTTTCTATTAGAAATGAACTTTTTCTTCTATATGACATAGGCCTACTTAGCCTTTAATGAAGAAAAAGAACAGAATTGTCTGTTCGTAAGCGCATGTACCATTATGGTCCTCACTGTCGTGCCCGCGGACAAACTCTTACGTAACATCCAATTAGCACGGACCATATGGCTTCTCATCGCTTTGTATGGGCGATAAGTCTAGATCCGGGTAAGGTCTTGTTCCTCTAGGTGTGAATTTTATGAAAGTGGGAACAAAATACGGGAAATCTAGAGCTTGCTCGTTTAACGCAGGTTTTTAACAATAAACTATGATCTTTTCAGATTTCACATGAACTTCACATAAAAATAATGAGTAGATTGAAAGTCAAATCAATGTAGCTCCTCCTAAATCTTTCTTACGACCGTATACGGGAAGGCTGAACAGTCAACCCCAAATAAATGAAAATAATCACAAGTAAACAGAGACTCACTCCCTGCATGGAAAAAACAACAACAACACGGCCAATTGCGATTGTGATGTCACAATACCTTCCCATACGTACGCCCCTCTGCGCTATGACGTAACAATTAAAGTGCTGCGGAGCGAATACCGCGCCACGTGGTTGCCTATAATATTGCAGGTGCAAGGGGCGATAGGGTATTTGCCATAAGACCACGTCCATAGTCAAATCTGGTGAACTATCTGTGTGACATGTATTATACTCCCGACAGAGATGCATTTTGGAAATAAATTTATTTATTGACAATAATGTATCATCTTTTGTCTGTGTATAACTTGCAGTTTGCAAGTACATGTACCCGGGTGTACTCGCCTAATCTGGTATACGGGCAGAGGCGTCGCTAGGAGGGGGATGGGTGTGACAACCCCAATTCAAAATTCTTGTCGGCAAATTAATGATCAGAAAAGAGGAGTAAGATGCCCAATAGAGTCACATTCGGCTTATTTGCTTGTGTATTTTGACAACGAAATAACACTGGTCCCACGAAAGACAGTTTTTCCTCGCACGTATTATATTTAGATATAGGATGTTTTCGGAAAGCAAACACATTCGGCAAGTGAGATGAACCAATACAATTTAGAAGGAAAATATGAAAGAATTCAAAGAAGCCATAGGCGGCGATTCGAGAGGTGAGGGACAAGTCCCCCTCGATTTTCTTCTGAGGGATCGTCTCCCCTCGATATGTTTTTTTTAAACTTCGATTTTATTTTTATATTTTGAGTTAGGTGACCGCTCACACAATAGTAATCATCCCTCTTCCTTTTCTCGAAACAGATTTTCGGCGATGACCTTCGGTGTACCCCCCCCCCCCCCTTGTTGCATGAAATATGGTTGAATTTATCAACGTTGGTCGTCGGTAATCGGTGGTATTGTTTGTCGGCAATCTGGACTCGACATCCACCCACCTGCATTGAAAAAGTCCAGCAACGCCCCTGCATACGGGTGTGTGCCATCCCCACTCAAGTGGGTCGATCGCCTTTTTTGTCAAAAAATCCCTAAACATAGGTTATGGTTTTGAGTCGGAACATCCCTAAACTTGCCCGTCTTTTTTAAACATCGTTAACATCATTGTTTAGAATGATATTCTCTGCTATAATGAGTACACCCCTACTACTAATGGTGCCATTTTCCAAAAAATGACTAATGGATGCGGGTATGGAGGCTTCAGCCACATACCCCCCCCCCCTCCCCCGCCGGTATGTGCGTTATGATCCATGTGTCAGTGCAAAATGATTTCGTCTCCTGAATTTTCAGGATGTCGCATTTCAAAATGTCCGATTTTAAGACTGACCGCCAAAAATGGTGAAAAGTGGTAAAGGTACAAAGTGACATTCCAAAAGCATACTGCATCAGGACTTGTACAGAAGAGGCTTTATTGTCTAAAACCAACAACAACCAAGAACAAGACGACAGGAACCCCCCCCCCACACACACACACACACAATTTTTGGTTTAATGTAACATCATGAATTAATCGAAAATCGACACTGCATTCTTTTTGAAATATTCATGGAGTAATATAAGGATTGAGCAAAGAAAAATCAGAAATGCACAAAATTAACCATGCCTGTTACGTTTCCGATATCATCAAAGTAAAGAATCAAAATAGACTCATTATTTTATATACATGTATACAATCGGAAAAGCCTTTTGCATTTGATGTCATTTTCCCACAGGACTGACTCGGGCGTGAGTTTGATGCTTGAAAACGTGACAGGAGATATTTCCAGATGCAATGATGAGGTGTTTATACTTCGAGGACATTTCTGCAGTTTTCTGAGAACGCAATTTTCAATCCATTATTTTTTCCTTATTTTGTTATAATAATTATCAATTTATACCCAAATGAAAGCAATGTTTTTAACTAGTAGTGGGCGTAAGAAGAATTCCCGACATATCTATTTCTTCATTTCCGTTTTATTTCCTCAGGGTAGCCCCTTCAGTTGTAAAATTGATTTTCAAAGTGGTCCTGCATCACAATAAAATACGATGCATTTTTATAGAGAAATACAAATATGAAAACAAGTAATACACAAATACAGAAAAATAAAGATGAACAAGATGAAAACAAAACAGATTAAGTTAGTCTACGGACAAAATGCAAAAAAAAAAAAAAAGCGAAAAAAAAAACAAAAAACCACCTATCAAATATTATTGAACACCAAAGGGGGGGGGGGGGATAAAAGGAACAGCTAACAAAACGAAGGGCCTAAACCAGGGGAGCGTTTCATGAAAGAACTTGTCGGATGTTTTATCCGACAAAGTCTGTTTTATCCGACAGTTGCCACAGTAACGGTGCTTCTCAGCCAATCAAAATCAAGGAAAGATGTCAGATCTGACAACTTGTCAGACAACAAATGTTGATGAAATGCTCCCCAGATATCGCGATCGTAATTCTATCAAAGTGCGCTAGAAGTGAAAAGGTTTTCCAAAAAAGACGAGTCCTAACTAGGCGCAAGCAAATTTGCAACTGATTAATACGAAATAGAGATCCATAAAGGGTAAGATAATTACATCCTTGACAAGGCAAAATTTCATAGAATAATTTAATGTCACATGTTACTTACAAATCTGATGACATCAATCCTCAAAATGAGGAATTCTAGACCCTCGTCGCTACCTTGAGGTTTTTCGGAACGGACGCAAAACGCTTAAAAATTTGCCGATTTTTCATCAATAACTTCTAATTCAGTTCCTTAATTTCAAAGAAATGCTATTTTCTACATAGTTCTAGGTCGATCTTTCTGTTGGTGCTGTCAGATTTTCACCTTTTTTTTTCTTCTAGTTTTGATGACATCGTTCTACACAGTGAGGAATTCTAGACCCTCGTCGGTACCTTGCAGGTTTTTTTTCGGAATGGACGCAAACGGCCTAGAAATTTGCCGATTTTTTTATTAACAGCTTATCATTTCCTTCCTCGATTTCACAGAAATGTTAGTTTCTTCATAATTTTAGGTCGCTCGTTCCGTTGGTGGTATCAGATTTTCACATTTTGTTCTAGTTTTTAAGATATTACCCTGTGCAAAATATGGACAAAATATGCGCGAAATTAGGTCATCATTGCTGTTATGATTATGTCCTTTTAAAATGAGCATCGTTCAATTTAAAAGTACATTTTGTCGAGCATTCCTTGAGCCCGCCTTAGCGTTATTGGCATGACGAGTAGCAAAGCGAAAAGCTGCATGAGCCCCGGCTAGCATGAAGAAAAATGGTTCACTAGTTCGTTGAAGTGGCTGCCCGCGGCTGGCATGGTATCCATGTATTTCAAATAAATATGGCGGGAGGCCGCGGCCGGCACGGTATACCGTACTCGCGCGAGGCCGCGGGTGGCATGGGAGATTAAATTGAGTCAGTATAAGACCGCATGCCGGCTGCGGGCCGAACGGGGTTACCGTTTGGCAGCGACCATTCGTGCTGGCCGCGTCCTGCATGGGGGGATTAACTAAGCATTATCGCGGCCCTTCGCGTGCCCCCCATGCCGGCTGCAGGCAGAATGGCATCATAATTTTGATCTCTCGCCTTAAAAAAAAACACACCAAACAAACAACAAAAACATATCTGAGAGTCTCAATTATAAGCAGTCAATAGCCCATCTCTTAGCCATTGAGAAATCCAAACTTTCCCAACTCCCAAGCTATGTAATACATTTTTAACACAAGATAACCGTGGAGAGGAAAAGCCAGTGTGTTTATTCCACCGTTGTCCAAACCACGATGTTTACTTACGGAAATTATTTTGGTACAATGCCAAAGGGAAGCTATCATGCCGAATTTGTTTTGGCATATTTTTACATCAAACACTTCCTCATGTGATATATTCAGGTACCCTTAATAGGTAACCATACAGATTCAACACACATCATTGAGGATTCACATGGTAAGGCATGGAATTGATGCATTTTACTTTCGCTTTTATCATTTTATCTGTATAATTGTTTGAACGATTCTGGTGAGAGCTGACATATTTGCCTATTGAGTTACAAAATAATTCAGTTATCACACAATGATAACTTGCCATTTTAACGAGTGTAACGTACATGACGTATACATGCAATTTTAGTGTTTTTGTGGATTTTTCCCCAGTATAATAAATCTTGTGAAACCTTGCATTATTTCAAGCAATATCGAAGTTTAAAATATAGGACTCCTTTTAAAAACAAATGAGGTAGAATTTGAATCTTTCCATAACAATAGTTGTAATATATCTGGGTAAAAGCGATAGCTAAAACTAATGAACAGCTCGGAAATGGTATGGTTATGCGGGACAAATGCGAACCATGCTATCTTTCAGGTAGTGGGCAAAGTTCATGAATAAGTCCTTTACCATATTGCCTAGCAAACTGAAATCACTGCCAAACAGTTCGAGCCACCAGCGTAAATCCGCTTTGAGGAGTGGGGGGGGGGGGGGGGGAATGATCGACTTTTTTGCATTTTTTTAGTCGAACTCACATTTAAGTATAAACTCACACCCTCACCCACCCGCACAGACCCCCATATTTCAATTTTTTATTTTGTAAGAAAGCGAAGCGAGTGAGCCAAAACCACTTTTCTGGTTTTTAATAGCATTTTCAAATAGAAATTCTAAAATATGATGTTCGTTCATGACAGATAATCAAAAATTCTACTAACTGATTAATCAAAATATCATTTCTTCCTTAAAAAGTGGTTGGGGATATTTGTACACGCCATCCCCCCCCCCCTCTCAAAAAGTGGGGATATACCCCCCGCCCCGGGATTTACGCCAAATGTTCGAGCACGCCTATAGCACTAGTTAAGAAAGAAATTGCACCGATTTGGGGACTGATACTATAATATTGGCAACGATTTGGAAAAGTGTACGGAATTTGTCTACAGATATATAAAATTTTCAATTATGGTTCAAATATTGTAGGTGCATGGTATGTTTCTCTAAGCAAGCACTGTGGTTAGCGGTGAAGGCTCTTGCCTCTCATGCTACTAAGTGTCCACCGATACACTTTCAAAACGGCCCCAAATAAAAACGTTGGTATATTTTGGGGAAATGGATATATATATATATATATATATATATATATATATGGATAGCTGAAGGTCTCTTCTATCATATCAAAATAAAAAAGTCCAAAAATATTTCATGCTTGGGTGAGCACTGCCCACATTTGTAAAGGACGTGAATTCGCTATCCATTTTGGCTAAGATGGGAATTTCTCCAGCTTACTGCTTATGGTATGAGTTTATGTTAGATTATGATGGATATGAGCTTCTGCGGTATATGACATAGTATCATGTAATCAAAAGTTTATGCATCAGTGATCATAATTTGACTGAAAGTTTTAAAAGCATTACCTGCTGTTGATCCGTGGTAATTGATAAAGAATTATTAGGGTTGGGATTATCGGTATGGCACGGTGATGTCCCATTATTCAGGAACAGAAATTTAATAATTCAGAATGAAAAACTGATCCAATCATTCATTCAATCAATCAATCAGTAAATCGATCGATTAATCAAACACCGATATATTCAATCAGTCGATCGATCAATAAATTAATCAATCAATCATGAATCAATCAATCAACCAAAGACATTTAATTAGCAGACTTTCTCTATGGAAAATGAGTTTTGGAAATGGTAGGCGTGGAAAGATGGGATGAATGTTTTGGAATGGAACAAAATGCCTACGGATGGACCTATGAAATGAAAAACTTTTTTTCCATAATGTTTTATTCTGAATTCATCTACAAAAATAAATCTATGAAAATGAAAAAAAATTTTTCATACTGTTTTATTCTGAATTCATGAACAAAAATATATAACAATTCAATTTAACATTTCAAATCACATAATATTTCACATTTCATATTTTGACTTTTTTCAATAAGCAGGAGTCACATATAACTTAAAAGAAAAAAAAAAGAAATCATTTATTATAAAAATGTTGAAGCACCTCCTCCCCCTCCCCCTCCCCCCCCCCCAACAAAAAAGTCTTCCCTATCAAACTTGTAATTTTGTGGAGGGCGATATACACATGTTGTGTCTTTTAAAAAAATCTACAAGAAAAGAACAAAGAAAAACACCTCCCAGATCAAATCACATAATATAATATTTCACATTTCATATTGGACTTTTTTCAATAACTTAATATAAGCATGAGTCACATAACTTAAAAGAAAAAAAAAAATCAGTTATTATAAAAATATTGAAGCACCACCCTCCCCCCTCCCCCCCCCCTCCCCCTCCCCCCAAAAAGTCTTCCCTATCCAACTTGTACATTTTGTGGAGGGCGATATACACATGTTGTGTCTTTAAAAAAAAAATCTACAAGAAAAGAACAAACAAAGAAACACACCTCCCAGAATTGTGCCTCGCCACACCCACACACAAGCGCGCAGCTACACACATCCAAAGCACACAACCACCACCCCCCCCCCAACCCGAACTACCAGGAGCACCGCTACAATTACCCCAGACTTCAACACCAGATAATACGGTACTGTCAAAACAACTTCCAAAATCAACATGTGATTAAAAAGGCAATACATGATCAATCATGCATAGACTTTTGAATTCCTAAGCCATGTCATTCACAGCACAAACCCGTATCCATCATGATATATTAAAAACTTATTACTCATCAGACAATTAGCAATTTCTAAACTGGATAACTTTTCACTTCACCCAAAGTGGATAACCAATTATAATTCATGCGCAACCTAATTTTCATGTCCCTTATAAAAGTGGGCAGTGCTCATTCAAGCATTTTCAGAGTTTGGGTGCCATTTGATATCAGGGACTTTCAACATTCCATTCATATAAAAAATTCCCCAAACTTTAATGAAAATTCTTATTTGGGGACATTTTCAAAGTGTATTTTTTTTTTTTTTTTTTTGGGGGGGGGACACTCGGTACAGATTCACAGATCCTGATACACAAGTCTTGTTAAGGCACCCTTTCGAGACAAGCGCGGGGGGGGGGGGTGAAGGGTGCGTTAAGCGCGCCACTTCAGTCTCAAAGCACCCTTTCGGGACAAGCCGTTTTGCTCACATGTCCCTCTCAACCCAGGATCTTTTTTTTCAAATGGGTACCTGAGATTGCTGGACCCGCAGGGAGAGCAGTAATGCCGATGTGGCTACCCTGGGTTTAGTGGGTTAATAAAATCTAATTGTTATGAATTATTCATTACAATTATTATTATAAATATAATTATTACTATCATTATCATTTTTGTTAATGTTATGTGTGTGGGTGTGTGTGTGTGTGTGTGTGTGCGTGTGTGTGTGCTTTTTATGGGGGAGGTGCTTATAACTGAACAAGAAGACAAACAAGAGGGGGGCGAACAGGCTCTATGAAAAGAGGTTTGCCTGCTTCACCAAAGATCGGGGTCGACTCCACTATGCATGTCATTATCATGATTATTGTTCATTTTTATTTAATATTTCCAGCTCACTTGATATTCGATATCATAATTCTTCTTGTTGTTATGGTTATCACTGTTATTAATGTTGTAAATATTGTTAATGTGTTATTTCAACCCCCCCCCCCCCCAAAAAAAAAAAAAAAAGCAGAGATGTACATTTCAATCAACTGGCTGACACTGAATCATGTAATCAACTTTATGGGGCTAACCTCGATTAGCATAGGCTCTTTATTATCTCCCATTGTCAAGATTTTTTTTTATCCATGTGAATTATCGTATCGTATGTATTTTTGTGGGGGGGGGGGGGGGGGAGGTGGTAATAAAATTCATTCATTCATTTTTAAAAATGTTTTGGTACTAAAATTCATTCATGTTCCAGGCGCAGGTGATGCCAAATAATAATACAAACAATAATAAAATGCTAGGTGACAGCGGGTAAAGGTGCCTAATACTGCAAATGATATTTGTGATTTGTACTTCCATACTAATTTTTTTAGACAATACTTCATTTTTACAGTTCAGCAAATTTAGTGTAAGGGTACTAGGTCCTGGTTGTGGCGACTGTTCAAACTTAAGAAAACAAACAAGCAAACATTAAACAAACAAACAAAATGAACCAGTATCACAATATCTTCAAACATGAAATAGATAACAATAACAATTACCATATTATTGAAGCATAAATAATGTAAACCTACTGATACTGCACGTTAAAGTGTGAAATTGCAGAAATTGTGTTACTCAACTGATTTACTTTTCGTTGTTCATCCTGCAGCTCCATCGTCCTGTATATTGCGAAGGAACATACTGACAAGAGGCAGTCATGTCACCGGATCTTTTGGAACAGAGGACCACACTCCTCGGTCTGCTTCTTATCATTCCATCGATCTACTCAGCTTCTCTTTCTTCTTACCTGGTATCATCCTTTACCAGTCCTGACCCTACCCTACCATTCAACCACATCACTATCAACAATGTCACTGGAGATGTCTATATTGGAGCACGAGAGAGGCTCTATCAACTCAACTCAGACCTAACTCTCAAACACACTGTGAATACTGGATCATGCCCTTCCCCAGATCAAGAGAATACCAACGACAATAAACTACTCATTGTAGCTCCATCACCTGAGAATAAGCTCATCACATGTGGTGGCTGTGATGGTTATTGTGAGACAAGAAGCTTGACTAACATATCTCATGATGTAGTGAGACATGATTCCGGTGCAACTCAGTTAGTTGTAAATACTGAGGATGTACCCACTGTTGGAGCTGTTGTTTTCGGTGCTGACTTTGTAAGGGATGGTGAGGGTACTCCAAATAGCGGATTGTACTTATTCACTGGGGTCAGCTTTGCAACTGTTAATATTCCATCTGTCTCTAAATGCAATCTTGTAGACCTTGAAAAGTTCCAAGCGGTAGGAGAGAATACCTTTTCTTCCCGGGATGATATTTTTCGCCATATGATTGGCTATAATGAATATCTATACTATTTCATCTCTAGAAGAGGCCGTGTTTTCTTGGGACGTTTATGTCGTAATTCGTTAGATTTCGATTTTGCATCTTACACAGAGATAGAACTTGAGTGTGGATCTTACATTACGATCCAATCTGCTCATATTGGACCAGCAGGATCTCAGCTTGCTGATTCACTGAGTACCAGTAGCAATGATGATCTCTTATATGCTATATTCACAAGTGGAAGTTCATCTGCCCTTTGTGTATATAAGATGAGTGATGTCCTGCAGAGATTTGAAGATGCTGTCTTAGGATGTATCCAGGGAGACACTAGTGAAGGAACAACAAATGACTACCTTGATGGCAGTACTTGTAACTCTGTAAGTTAACCTGATGTGGTTTTGTAACATTATGATGGGCTACATATACGACATTAATGTGTGCAACAATACAATGTACATTTATGATTTAATTCAGTAAAGCATATTTAGCATGTTTTGTACATATATAATTTCAGTGGAAGCTGTATTATTCATGTTTATGTTTTTCATAACAAATAACATGTTAATACATACATGTGGAAAAAAAGCTTAACATAATGCATATGAAAGTTCGATTCCAGGCCAAATGGTAAGATAATTAAATACACTGCACATCCATCAGCTAAAGCATGAGAAACTGCACGTGTTGAAAATATATCAGTAGCATATGATGTTTCGGGGGGGGGGGATCTCCTATTTTACTTTCTTTTGCTTCTTGTAATTTGAATGCATATTCATAACAAGGAAGTATAAATCTAAATTTTATCAATGGTGGTTATGACAATAGATTATTAGTTAGAACGACTTCACTACTAAGGTTGTTGTGAAATGCAAAAGCGACAAGTAAACGCTAACGGTGCGCTGATGTTATCGGGCTCTCTTGTTACGAAAACAGTTATAACTTTGTTGGCTTAGCCTAGATCCCTGTGCAATATTCAAAAAGTTTAGGAGAGACTCATAAAACATTACTTGCAAAATGTCATTTGGGATGGTACATACACAGTTGCATAGCCAGATAGTTATATAGCTTATCATAATTTTACACACGATGTGTTCTTCAGATGGTGCCAATTTCGTTATATTTCTATAAAAGTTGTCCATCCCCATACCAGTTATGCCAGTATCTCTCCGTCAGAAATATTTTTTTTTATTGTTGTTATATTCATTCGGATAAAAATAAGTGAATAACTGATTATGATCATGTAAAGAAATAAAAAGAAACGATTAAAAGTAATCGGAATTCAGCCGAGCGTAGTGTGCAACCATAGGATAAGATTTCCATGTAAAGGCACAATCATTACAGTTTTACCTTGATCATACAGTTGGAATCTCCTAGTTGTATATGCAGTATGCTAAATTTACACACCACTAGAATTCGTTCAGTGTAGCCCTATTATTAAAGTTATGGAAACCACCAACTCTTTGAGACAGTAGGAAGATGGAACAGTTCCCCTCTCTCCCTCACCCACTATCGCTTTTCCTTATACCTACTTCCATCATGTCAACTGCCGTAGCACCAATGGAGGATACACAAGGCGGACACCTTTGTGTGTGTTAATAGTCGGCATAGCTGAAAACTTGTGTACTTTTGTCTATAAGCACCAAATTGTCTCATTTGTGAAGTAACTCGTACTAATCAATATTTTATTTCATTTATTTTATTCCTCTTATTTACCCATTGTTGCCTACTCAGTGATTAGACACTGTTGTCCTTTAGGGCCCTGCACACAAAAA
>JAPZVO010001252.1:0-19864 GCA_029962745.1 Echinometra lucunter | reverse complement strand
CACTTATCATGTCAGAAATATATCACTTTTAATTCTAAGAAGAGTATCAGGATACATGTCAGTACAAAACTGAAAACAAAATCAATTTAAACGTTTAAAGTTATTCCATCGAATGGTTATTAAGTTTTACAAGAACAAGCAATGTTCACACATAATAGTCATGAATATTCAACTTTTAGTTTTCTCACCCCCAAATCTAATAAGATAATTGTCTCTTCTGTATTCATACATGACACAAAGTTGAAATTGATCAATCAAATAGTTAGGTTATTGCAAGAACAAACTATTTTCATATACACTGTATACAATTTCCTCTATGACCTTTTCTTTAACCTTGTGACCTCCAAATCTATTAAGATCAATGTCCTTCCTATATACGTATATGAACCAAGTTGATTCATCATGGTTCTTAATTGATTGCAAGAACGAAAGCTGGATGGATAGAAGGAAAATCCCAAACATAATGTCTCTGGTATCCTTTCTTGCTAGGCAAAAGCAGAAGACACTAATCAATTGCATTTTATGACAGAACAGATCGGATTAAATTCCAGATTCAGATTTTGGATTCAAATTTTAGATCTTGGAATTATACTTCAAAGATTTCAAATTTGCTTAAAACTATTTTGTTATCAATGAGTTCAGTAGAGAACTATAGAGAGCTTAAAAGTCATACTTCAGAACCAAATTTAATTTTAAATGGTCTGTCCTTGATAAAATGACTTTATTTTAAAGCATTCAGGTTTTAAAAAATGTGACCGTGCAAGCCAAGAAACGATTTTGAGAGGGTATATCCAGAAAATGCCGAGTTATTGGCTGTCAAATCTTGAAAAAAATCTCTTTATTTATTTTATTTGAAGGGCTATTAAATTGATTCTGGTGTCTATTTATGTTTGCCAGCTTGATAGTACAGCAGCACTGTCAAAATTGTTTTTTTTTTCAAGTTTTGCAAATCTTTTGAAGCAAGATTACAAAAATGGTCATATAAAGACAGTTGTAACATAACTGACTTTCAATACGGAGAATTTGGGATTTTGTGTACAGAAAGTATAGGAAAAGGCATTTTTGTATTTTGAGTGATAATCTCATAAGAAGGTCCAAGAAATGAAATATCAAAGTAAAAGTCTTTCTTAACTACACTGCCCATCTTAACTAACCAATTATCTTCAAATAGCTCATCTAATTACTGTATTTCCTAATAGGCAGACTTGAATGGAATTCTGCAAAAAAAATGTATGAAATCTCAGTGAGAAGGTGAAGAAGAAAATTTGATATGAATGAAATCCAAATGATTTAACACATCACATATGCACACATACATACCTTCAATGAAACTAAATGAAATCTCCTTCTAGAGCACACAGTATCTAGCAAAAGAAGAAAAAAAAAGAAGGTCAAAAGAACATTACATAGTGGAATAATTTCACAATTACATGAAGTATAATCTGGCGCAAATTCAAAATTATTACCTGCACTTTTGCCAGATCAGAATATACATGATATGGTTACTTTGAATTACAAGAAATGTTTTAGGGATACATAATTATAGAGTATCAAACTGGAAAAAAATAGTTTATTTGATGGCATTGTGTGAGCAACATTTAAACTCCATTTGCCAAGGCTTCAACTAATCCAAAGCCACCAAGACCATGCTGTGAATGCTTTTAATCTGTCTCAATATTCACTCATTGGCCTTGGCGATTTTTTGTGTTTCTAATTCTTCCTATTATTATACAGATAATGAATGTTTATGAGTGCAATGGAAAGAATATTTCATCTTTCACCGAATGAAATATTCTGTCCATTGCACGAATGAAAAAAACATTCATTATTTGTTTTGTATGACACCTAAAAATAGATCAAATCGCAATAAATCAATAGCGCTACGCTAGCGCGCTGTTCGTGGTGCATGCACATTGCAAACGCAAGCATTTTACGTACGTAGTGTGCCGGGCTCTCGGCCAACGTGCAATGGAGCAAATCGTATGGATCCAAAATTGCACGGTAAATGGAGCCACTTTTGCACGATTGATGACGTCATAATGCATTGGGACAAATGATGAATATCAAACAACCAATCAAATGACATGGATCTATCTAGGTGTCATATAAACTCTAATATAGGAATGTCCCTTAAAAGATAGTGACTCTGCCTTAAAAATATAAAAATTTAAGGCTCAGATGCATCCACTGCTCGTAATCTCGCCGCATCAGACATATCACTTAGCAAAGACAATATTCTTGCTGCATAAGGCATTTACGTAACAGCAAAGACAATAGCTGCATCCTCGTCCTAGATTATAGGCGACCCATAGGCACACTTGAATGGAATTCTGCAGGAAAGATTTCTAATACCTCAGTGAGGACGTGAAAAAAGGAACATTATGGTATATGAAAGTGGACATAATCTAACACATCACATATACAAACATACATACCTTCAATACAACTAAATGAAATCTCCTTCTGGAACACCCAGTATCTGACACAAGATTTGTTTAAAGAAGTAAACGAACATTAAATAGCGAAATAATTTCATAACTAGATGAATCCTAAATGCGCAGAGGTCGAAATTATACATATACCTCCACCTTTGTCAGATCAGAAATATACATATACATTTTGTCACTTTGAATTACAAGAAATGTACTAGGATACATATAGAGTATCAAACTGGAAAAAATGGTTTTATTTTAATGGAACTCTTTCAACATTTAAACCCCATTTGCCAAGGCTTAAACTAATCCAAAGCCCATAAGAACATGCTGTGAATGTTCTTTTGATCTGCATCAATGTCCACTCATTGGCCTTGGAGATTTTTTGTGTGTCTAATTCTTACTACTAAGTATTATACTCTAATATATGAATCTCCCTTAGAAGTGACCTTGCCCTAAAATTATAGAAATTTAAGGCATTAAGATCATTGATCCTCCTATATATATTTGGATACATTAGCCAAATTTAAAGTTAATTAATCAAATGGGACAAACAAAACGAGAATAAAATACCTATGGCATCTACTTTTGGTGGACACAAACATAAAGTCACCAATGAATTTATTTCATGATTTAACAAAAAAAATAATAAAATTTCAGATTTGAATTTTGCATTCAAATTTCAAATTTCAGATTAATACTTTCAGGATTTCAAATTTGATATGAACTACTAACTACTGTTTAGTAATTTCATTGATATCATTCTTCATTTTTGTTGTTTCGATTTAAATTATTTCTGAATAATTCCATGTATAATTGTGATAATTCCATTGAACTTACGAAATTTTGTGATCAGTAGGCTGATGTAGCCCTCTTTTCTGTTATCTATTACTTTGTTTCTGCAAAATCCCAATCCGTTTAAATTATCTTTATTCTCCGTCTATCTGCCCTGCGCATCTAACATGTTAAACTTTGTGCAATTATCATTATTTTCACTTAAAATGTACATTTATATGATAGGGGAGGGGCTCCTATGCAAGGTGTGTTTTAAAGGCATATTGTTTTGTCCTTTAATAGGTGTGCGTGGGATGCGTATTTGGGGATGTGTATGGTGGGTGTGGGTGCGTGTATGTGCGTGAATGTAATATGTGTGTGTGCATCCGTATGAATGTATATGTCTATGTACCTTCTGGTTTTATTTTTCATGTTCTTTCATGATTGCATAATCTCCGTTTTAATGTTATTTTATTTAACCCATTGCCAAATTTAGTTATGTAACTACGATGCAGTGATTTTAATAAAACAAAATTGATATAATTTCAAATTTGAATTTTAAATTAAAACTTCAAATTTCAGATTAATACTTTCAATATTTCAATTTTGATATGAACTATATCAGGAGTGATACAAGATATTTCACACAAGATATCAATGATAGTCTATAATTCTGAATAACTCAAACACCTTGACTCATTCTTAGCTTCAACATAAAAGAACTATTGTTATGAATTTTCACCTAAATAGCCTTGTATTTTTAGTTACAAATAACCATCGTGACTAACCAACTATCCTCAAAATAGCTGAAACTAATTACCATACGTTAGTTGCCAATAGGTAGACTTGAATGTAATTCTGCAGGAAAGATTTTTGAAATCTCAGTGAGGTAAAGAAAGAACATTATGATATAAATGAAAGTGGAAATGATCTAAAACATCACATATATGGACATACATACCTTCAATACAACTAAATGAAAACTCCTTCTAGAACACCCAATATCTAAAAAAAAAAATTTTTTTAAAAGAGTGAAAGAACATGAAATAGTGAAATAATTTCATATCTAAATGAATCTTAAAATGTGCGAGGTCAAAATTTATACATGCCCCGGTCGAAATAGAATAGTATAAAAATAGCACAAAAATAGCTTAAAAATATACCCCTGAAATATATTTTTCAACTATTTTCTTTCAATAGAAAATAGGGGTGAAATAGTCCAGATATATATTAGAAATAAGGAAAAAAATAGGAAGAAATATATTTCTTACCTATATAATTTGGAACAAAAAATATATATTTTTTTTTCAGTCAAGAATTGGTAAGCAAAGCACTGAAAAAATAGGTATAAAATTCTGATTATTTTGTTCTAATGGGGAATATGCTGTAGATCATGAATTTCTGGACCAAGAAAATTGAAATCTATTCTTTTTTTTTTTCTCCCAACTCCGCCAAAATAGCAATGCAGTCCCTCGTGTCTATTTTTATGTTTGTTGATGTACTTGGTTTAATAATATATGATTCAAAATTTAATCCTTCGGAACCAAAAAGGAATTTATATCTCCTTTTATTAATTTACAATTAAATTAAACCCCTTTCAAGAAAATATGGACATTATTAAAAGGACATTTCTTAGGTATAAGATATGAATTTAAACAATATTTGGGCAGTTGTGAGGAAGGCTATCTTTTTTTAAATTTTAATTTTACTGTTTAAATGTACTTTTAAACGGTTGAACGAAACCGCCCATTTATTTAAAACGGTCAAATGTTTAACAACAACAAAAAATGTAATGACTCAGCCATACTCATGACTATAAGAAAATGCGCAGCGGAAAACTGTGCATTTAATAAGTACCATGTTTTCCAGAAGAGCCAAGATTATGCATATGAATGGTCTGTCAGCTACACAATAATTATTTATACGTCGTTTCTTTATCAAATTTTGGTTTTAAACTGATTTACATCTAAATATCGGGCGCTTTTAATTTGCCTCCATATCCTCTCATTGGCCTTGAAGATTATGTTTCTAATTCTTTCTATAAATGAAAATGGATATGATTTAACACATCACATATACAGATATACATACCTTCAATAAAACTAGATGAAATCTCTTTCTATAGCACCCAGTATCTACCAAATGATTAAAGAAAATGAAGCAAAAGAACATTAAACAATAATACAATTCTATTACTACATGTAGATGAATTCTTGTCACTCACAGTCAAAATCTATGCCTCCATCATCACTTTTAATTATTGGAAAATTATTAAAATACATTTAGAATATCAATTAAGAAAAATGGTTCTATTATCATAACAATGTATTAGCCAATGTCCAAATTTTAAATTTGAATGAGCAAATGGTTCTTTACTTTTTGTGCGAAGTAGCAATTTTCACATATGTAATGACATTTATGACCTTTGTCCTTTGATCTTGAAATTGCACCAAACTGCAAAACCCTATCAGGGACCCGTTGCGTAAAATATTAACTTTGCTATGCTCAACAGTCAATCAAAATCCAATATTACATGAAGAGTTATTATAATAGCAAAATTACTATTATAGTAAGTTTTATGGAAGGGGCCTCAGATGATTATCCCTGCTTAGTAATACACGTATGAGCCAAATTTGAAATTGATCCCTTCAATATTTCTAAACTTTGCAATGACAAGCAATTTTCATGTATATACATCAAAAGAACTATGACTTTTGACCTTTGAACTTGTGATCACAAAATTTCAGATAATTATCCTTCCCCGATGCATGCATGAGTTAAAACTGAAGGTGATTCACAGAATGGTTCTGAATCGTGAAAATGAAATGGACAGATGAATGGGCAATCCAAGACCATAATGCCTTAGGCACCCACCTTTTGTAAAATAAGGCAGAAAAACCATTACAAAGGATCTGACATTCAAATTTTCACACACCTCATGAAACTTTCAGGGTCATAATACCATACCTATAAAATTACTCTATGAAATATCATAATCATAAACTCTCCACTTTTTCTGCAAGATATAACAAGCTAACATCTAATTTTCTCTTATCATTCATTACTATATTTCATTTTCAGAAAAAACAAAGGAACAGTTAAGAATAATAAAGAATACCATATGCAAGATACAAAAACAGAAGAGTAAGCAAGCAAAAAAAGGAAAAGAACACCAGCTAATGCCTGCAAATCATCAAAAGAGACCAAGTTTCTGTAAAATGGTCTCCTCATTAGTTAATAAAAACAAGAGAAAGACTTAGAATTCAGTTCAGTACAATGAAATGGAAAAAGAGAAATTTATTCATAATTCGCAATTGCAGGTTATTCAAAGGCGTATGAAATGATTCATATTAAATATATCAAATTATATTAATTTTTTCAAATACACTGCATGGTTTCTTAGCAATGGACCTGAGTACCCGCAGGTCAGAACAGCATTTGGGATAACGAAACTAATTCCACCACGAATGCGAAATACATTGACTTACATATAGATCTTCTTTAAAAAAAAATAATAGGGTCTAGAGAAGAAACGTTTGATTTTACTTATCAGCAATTTTCCCCTTTCTGATTCAAATCTAATGAATAAACTAAATATGGTGAATTTTAAGAAAAAAATTGACATTTATAAGACTTGTAGATTGACAGTATGCCATCACAGCATGCCCAGTAACCAATAGAAAAGTATGCTAAGCCTAGAACTCTATGTATAATTTTCGTACAGAATTGCCAATTTTGTGGGACGAGGTCAATTCATTGACGGTCTAATCGTGATAGGTTCCCTCCTTTGGAATCTAAAATTATGCAAAGCCATATTCCGGTTTCAAAAATGCAAATTCAGTATGATAATTATTTCCAAGGCATTAGAAGACTTATTTGGATCCACTTATCCTAGTACTCGGTCAATGGGGCCTTGTCGCGTTATAAATCACCTCTCAATTCACGTGTGTGCTTTTACTAAACACTCGGGTCGCGGCGCGCTGAAAAACACTTGGGTCATGGCATGCAAGGTCTTCATTTTACTCTACATTGACTGTATAGCTGAATAAAAGCCTGGTTTACAGCCCTCGGAGGAGGGGGGGGGGTTACTTCCACTGGCATACTGGGGGGGGGGTTGGGGGCGTCAGCCCCCCCCCCCCAAAAAAAAAAAAATAATAATAATAAATTTCAACCATTGTTTATTTTCAGTTTTATATTAGTGATATCACGCGAATTTCATTACTTCTCCCTTTCTACTGTTAAGTAACGCATTCACAATTTCCCAAATAGCATGCATAGCAAGGAAGAAAACACGCATAATATTAATACTAATGTGTTTTATGATATAACACTTGGTTTTATCTGTTTATCTGACAATGGATTCAAACTTCGATAATGAACATTCTTAGATTTAACAAAAAATAGATGTGGGCTTTAAGTTTATAGTCCCAAATAGTGTACAGAGTTTACAGAGTTGCAAACTGTCAGTACTGCAAAAAGCTCCTTTACCATGGGAGTGCATTTGCGTAGCCAATGGAGGGGGGGGGGGCAATGGGGGCGGTCACCCCCTCCAAAACGTGAACAAAAAAAAAGGAAAAAAATAGTAGAAGAAAAAAAGCTATTGCAGATTGACTTTTTTTAAAGTGAAAACAATGAAAAAGCTCCATATCGCCGGGGGGGGGGGGGATACCTCGGCTCGGTCGTTACACTTCCTCAGGATTGGTCGCTTCGCTCCTCGCAAAGATTGAGCCCCCCCCCCCCCCCCCAATATTTTGGCTCATTATGCCACTGATCAGTGCTGATCACTTCCATTGGAGAGTGGACAGCATCCCGAGAAAAAAAACGCGGGAAAAGGGTATTTTTCAGGGGTAGGAACGTGATTACAATGTCAAAAGCGCCCCAAAATCACAATAATCTAAAACGCGAAAAGGGTATGTAACTTGCACCGACTGTGGGTATACCTAACCGAAGCATCAAGTGTCAGTGGGACCGACTGTAACAAGACCTGTGAATGAAAAATCCTATAACGCCTATGTAAAACGTAATGAGACTGTGAATTTCCTCGAAATGAAAACGGCTCCAAACTTTCAATGGACCACACTATCACTATCAATATCACTCTGAAGGTATGAAAATGGGAATGTTTTTCAGCGCAACGAGAGCTAGCTGTTTATAAAAGCCCGCAAGTGCGTTCGCATTGTGTACAAAGTCTGTGAGAACGGAAAGAAATCACCAGCACTGACGAAATAAACGGCAATGAATGGGCTGGTGACTTATTTCATGATAATGCCCCTTAATATCCAATTATTAACCAATATGAACACTTCACAATAAAATGCAATAAAAGTCATTAAAAATACAGCACATTTCTCACCTCTTTATTCCAATCCATTCGCGGCCGTCAACTCGTGAATTAATTCACAACCTCAACTTGCATGCCACCACCAATTTTAATTTAGCCTCGTATATATCGCAACCAACCTCGCCACTACGTAACGTAACGATCCGTTTCCGTCTATCTCATTCATTTACACTATGAACATGACGAACAAAGAAAGCGGACAAAATAAACAACCTCTCATTCTAACCATCACAATTGTTCTGGTAGTCAAAAGAACATCCCTTCACTGCTATTATCTGAAATATGTGAGACAGGTGTCACATGCATATTCACCTGAAACTACTGATTAAACATAATAGCTGTGAAGCTGAACACTTCGTGCTCGCAATTGTCACTTCCTCAAAAAGGTCTACTATTTTCAAACTTGAACCACAATAAAATCCTAATTGGAGGACTGACAGAGACTTACACACATAATATAAAACTGGAGTTGAGATACCATTCCCAATCGAAAAATTTGAAATTTGCGCGCGCACACCAAAGAAAACACCGCTTTTTCACTTGATTTGCGATCATAATACTTTTCTTAACCATTCACAATTGAATTCACGAAAAAAAATTGAGGGTCGAGCAGTCGTCATATTCTCAGGTGAAGTCAAAATTTCATTTTTTTCAATGACGTCATATTTTTTACCTTTAACCGAGACTATCTCGCTTAATATTCATCAATTTTCGCTAAGATTTCGATATGTTGTAGCTCAGACAATCCTCTACATGATTCATATGCTACTCATTTTGATGACGACATCATGGTCTAAATTCACGATTAAAGGTACAATGTCAATTTTTCTCAATTTGCGTGTATTCTCTATGGGACATGACCTTTATGTAATTCTTGATTCTACATTCTCGTCTTCTTTGATCAACATCTCCATTTTCACCCAACTTCGAGTATGTTGTAGCTGCGGAAATTCTCTATATAATACGTTCACACGTTTTTAAGCCAGATGTCGGAAAAATGTCGAAATTTTGACGGGAAAATATGACATTAGAATTCGTTTCCATTTTCGTGTTATCTCTCTGAGCTGTTTTCTGGTATACCTTTAAAGCACTTACCTCACATGCTCAAGATCCCTGGTTCGAGTCCCGGAGGGGGGGGGGCAGGTTTTTTTTTTCGTTTTGCCTTTCTTTTTACATTTTATAATACTTTTCTCTTTAGCTATGATTACATATACTGTCACAGTAAACGAAATAAACTGCCTGATTTGGCCCGTTATTGTAATTGCAATGCAGTGCACAGTAGTTCATGTACAACCCTATAAAAAATATGATTCGTTAAGGTTAATAAAGCTTTGGATTTCCTTTCCATTATGCTGCAATATCCAATCATCCGATTTCTATGACGTTAGTCTCCTATAAAGACGTAAAAATTTATCAATAGTCTTTACCATTGACTTTCTCACTGTCCATGTCAAAACCTAAAAGACGCCGACAGACCACCTAATTCGTCACGAGTCTATGACGAATTCTATTCTCGTTATTATTATTTTTATTATTATTCTCTTTATTGGTTCCCATTTTTTGTGCAGTCGAAATCTCAGAACTGGCCCTGTCATTTTTGGTCAAATTTTCATGAATTATCAGTCCTTACGAGATCTCGGTTTTTTACTCATTTTCAAGTTCATCAGATCATCGTGACGTCATCCAGGCGCCATTTTGTAAATATCATTTCATGATCATATCTTCTTAACGGAGTGTCATTTCTCATTCATACTTAGCATGATGAATATTCATATCAATCTGAATAATTTCATTCACTTAGACGCGCACGTACGCGTACGTCCGCGCGTCAGCGCGCGCGCAAAAATTAAAAATGCTCAGAATCGACTCATATTCATTTTGCACACGTTTCAGGCCATTTTAAGCATTTCAAAAATTTGCGCGCGTCCGCGTCCGCGCGCGCCATATTTGCGCGCGCACACCAAAGAAAACGTAAAAATGCCGTTTTTTCACTTGATTTGCGATCCTAATACTTTTCTTAACCATTCACAACAATTGAAAGTCGATTTCAACTCCTCATAAGGCCGCACGCGCGCGTCAAAGTTCAAAATCCGTGCGCGCGTCTATGGGGCAAATAACGTAAAAACATGCAAAAACATGCCCTTTTGAAATCTGCCATAGCTCGTTAAATAGCATGGGGACCCCCCAATTTTCTTGCATTTTCTGAAAGCCTATGAAATGAAGATTTGAATTCACGAAAAAAAATTGAGGGTCGAGCAGTCGGAACGTCGTCATATTCTAAGGTGAAGTCAAAATTTCATTTTTTCAATAATGACGTCATATTTTTTACCTTTAACCGAGACTATCTCGCTTAATATTCATCAATTTTCGCTGAGATTTCGATATGTTGTAGCTGAGACAATTCTCTACAAATATTTTATTCATTGTTGCTCATTTTGATGACGACATCATGGTCTAAATTCACGATTAAAGGTACAATGTCAATTTTTCTCAATTTGCGTGTATTCTCTATGGGACATGACCTTTATGTAATTCTTGATTCTACATTCTTGTCTTCTTTGATCAACATCTTCCTTATTTCTGCTTGATTTTCGCCCATCTTTAAGTATGTTGCAGCTGAGAAAAGTTCTCTATCTTATGCATTCATATGTTTTTTAATCAAATGTCGAAAACATGTGAAATTTTGACTGGAAAACCTGATATTAGAATTCCGTTTTGAATCAACGTGTTATCTCTATGAGCTGTTTTCAGGTATACCTTCAAAGCACTTGCCTCACATGCTCAAGGTCCCTGGTTCGAGTCCCGGAGGGAAGGGGGCAATTTTTTTTTCCGTTTGCTTTATTTTTACATGTTATATTACTATCCTCTTTAACTATATGATTACATATACAGTCACAGTCGATGAAATAAACTGCTGATTTTGGCCCGTTATGACAATAGCAATGCAGCGCACAGTAGTTTATGTATAACCCTATAGAAAATCTGATTCGTTAAGGTGAATTCAAGCTTTGGATCATCTTTTAAGTATTCTGCGATATCAAACCATCCAATTTCTATGACGTTAGTCTCCTATCGAGGCGTAAAAATTTTATCAAAAGTCTTACCAACGAATTTATCACAATCCATGTCGAAACCTAAAAGATGCCGACAGACCACCTAATTCGTCACGAGTCTATGACGAATTCTATTCTCGTTAATTAGGTGGTCTGTCATCTTTGACAGATCACCTTTTAATTTCGTCAGAATCTTCTTTCATTATTAGGTGGTCTGTCATCTTTGACAGATCACCTTTTCATTTCGTCAGAATCTTCTTTCATTATTTTTAATTATTCTCTTTATTGGTACCCACTTTTTTGTGCAGTCGAAATCTCAGAACTGGCCCTGTCATTTTTTGTCAAATTTTCATGAATTATCAGTCCTTACGAGATCTCGGTTTTTTACTCATTTTCAAGTTCATCAGATCATCGTGACGTCATCCAGGCGCCATTTTGTAAATATCATTTCATGATCATATCTTCTTAACGGAATGTCATTTCTCATTCATACTTAGCATGATGAATATTCATATCAATCTGAATAATTCCATTCATTTAGACGCGCACGTACGCGTACGTCCGCGCGTCAGCGCGCGCGCAAAAATTAAAAATGCTCAGAATCGACTCATATTCATTTTGCACACGTTTCAGGCCATTTTAAGCATTTCAAAAATTTGCGCGCGTCCGCGTCCGCGCGCGCCATATTTGCGCGCGCACACCAAAGAAAACGTAAAAACACCGTTTTTTCACTTGATTTGCGATCCTAATACTTTTCTTAACCATTCACAACAATTGAAAGTCGATTTCAACTCCTCATAAGGCCGCACGCGCGCGTCAAAGTTCAAAATCCGTGCGCGCGTCTATGGGGCAAATAACGTAAAAACATGCAAAAACATGCCCTTTTGAAATCTGCCATAGCTCGTTAAATAGCATGGGGACCCCCCAATTTTTTTGCATTTTCTGAAAGCCTATGAAATGGAAGATTTGAATTCACGAAAAAAATTGAGGGTCGAGCAGTCGGAACGTCGTCATATTCTCAGGTGAAGTCAAAATTTCATTTTTTCAATAATGACGTCATATTTTTTACCTTTAACCGAGACTATCTCGCTTAATATTCATCAATTTTCGCTGAGATTTCGATATGTTGTAGCTGAGACAATTCTCTACAAATATGCTATTCATTGTTACTCATTTTGATGACGACATCATGGTCTAAATTCACGATTAAAGGTACAATGTCAATTTTTCTCAATTTGCGTGTATTCTCTATGGGACATGACCTTTATGTAATTCTTGATTCTACATTCTCGTCTTCTTTGATCAACATCTTCCTTATTTCTGCTTGATTTTCGCCCATCTTTAAGTATGTTGCAGCTGAGAAAATTCTCTATCTTATGCATTCATATGTTTCTTAATCAAATGTCGAAAACATGTGAAATTTTGACTGGCAAACCTGATATTAGAATTCCGTTTTGAATCAACGTGTTATCTCTATGAGCTGTTTTCAGGTATACCTTCAAAGCACTTGCCTCACATGCTCAAGGTCCCTGGTTCGAGTCCCGGAGGGAAGGGGGCAATTTTTTTTTCCGTTTGCTTTATTTTTACATGTTATATTACTATCCTCTTTAACTATATGATTACATATACAGTCACAGTCGATGAAATAAACTGCTGATTTTGGCCCGTTATGACAATAGCAATGCAGCGCACAGTAGTTTATGTATAACCCTATAGAAAATCTGATTCGTTAAGGTGAATTCATGCTTTGGATCATCTTTTAAGTATTCTGCGATATCAAACCATCCAATTTCTATGACGTTAGTCCCCTATCAAGGCGTAAAAATTTTATCAAAAGTCTTACCAACGAAGTTATCACAATCCATGTCGAAACCTAAAAGATGCCGACAGACCACCTAATTCGTCACGAGTCTATGACGAATTCTATTCTCGTTAGGTGGTCTGTCATATTATGACAGATCACCTTTTAGTTTCGTCAGAATTTTCTTTATTCTTCATTATTATTAGGTGGTCTGTCATATTATGACAGATCACTTCTTAATTTCGTCAGAATTTTCTTTATTAATTATTAATTATTATTCTTTTTATTGGTACCCACTTTTTTGTGCAGTCGAGATCTCGGAACTGGCTCAATCATTTTTCGTCAAATTTTCAGGAATCATCAGTCATAACGAGATCTCGGATGTTTAGTCAATTTCAAGTTCATCGGGTCATCGTGACGTCATCCAGGCGCCATTTTGTAAAAATCATCTCATGATCATATCTTCATAACGGAATGTCATTTTTCATTCATATTTGGCATGATGAATATTCATATCAATCTGAACAATTGCAACATTTTAAACGCGCGCGTACGCGTACGTCCGCGCGTCAGTGCGCGCGCAAAATTTAAAAATGCTCAAAATCACTCATGGATCAAACCAAAATCCATTTCAGGTCATTTTAAGCATTTCAAAAATTTCCGCGCGTAAGCGCCCGCGCGCGCGTTTTGCGCGTGCGCAACTTGTAAATAACGTAAAAACGCCGTTTTTTCACTTGAATTGCAATTCTGAGACATTTCTTGACCATTTCCATCAGTTTAGAATCGATTTCAACTTACCAAAATGCCGCACGCACGCGTCAAAGTTTAAAATCCGTGCGCGCGTCTATGGGGCAAATAACGTAAAAACATGCAAAAACATGCCCCTTTAAAATCCGCCATAGCTCGTTAAAAAGCATGGGGACCCCCCCTTTTTTTTACATTTTCTGAAAGCCTATGAATTGAAGATTTGAATTCATGAAAAAAAATTGGGGGTCGAACAGTCGGAACGTTACCATATTCTCATGTGAACTCAAAATTTCATTTTTTCAATTATGACGTCATGTTTTTTACCTTTAATCAAGACTATCTCGCTTATTGTTGGTCGATTTTCGCCAGGATTTCAGTATGTTGTAGCTGAGACAATGCTCTTATATACCAATTGCCTTCATTTTTCATTTTGAGAACTGCATCATGGTCTAATCTTACGAAATAGGGAGGCATGTCATTTTTTCACATTTTGCGTGTATTGTCTATGGGACATGACCTTTTTCTAATTCTTGATTCTACATTCCCGTCTTTTTTGAGCAACAGCTCCGTTATTTCTACTCGATTTTCGCCCAGCTTCGAGTATGTTGTAGCTGAGAAAATTCTCTATCGTAAGTGTGCCATTTATTTTTTAATCAGATGTCAGGAACATATCGAAATTTGAACTGGAAGATATGATTTAGGAATCCCATTTTCCATCTACGTGTTATCTCTATGGACTATATTCTGGTCCATCGGTAAAGCACTGGTCTCACATCCTCATGGTCCCTGGTTCGACTCCCGGCGACGGCGGTGTCAATTTTTTTTTTTTTTTTTTTTTTTTTTTTTACATTTTTTGCCCTTTCATATTACCATCTTCATCGACTACGTTTACACATACAATTACAAACAATGCCATAACTGCGTTATTTTGCGTGTTATGTCTATTGCAATGCAGTGTACATTAGTTTATGTACAACCCTATTGCAAATATGATTCATGAACGTGTATTGAACCTTTAGGGTTAACTTTGCATAATACTAAAAATCAAATCGTCCTGTGTCTGTGATGCTAGTCTCCTTCTCAGACCTGAATATTTTTCAAGTTCATCAGGTCATCGAACATTAGATAAACTGGTGATTAGACGGCAAATAGATTACCCAACACAAAACGTTTCAGAACGTTCTTAGAACACATTTATTGGGTCTGCTACATCTTCGTCTTTAATAATTGTTACAAAACATTTTTATTAGATCCGTTTCGTCTTCGACTTTAAAAGACATTCATAAAACGTTTTTATTAGGTCTGCTGCGTCTCTGTCTTTAATAAACGTTCACAAAACATTTTGAGAACGTTCACAAAACGTTTTTATTAGGTCCGCTACGTCTTCGTCTTTAATAAACGTTCACAAAACGTTTTCAGAACGTTTCCAAAACGTTTACAAAACGTTTTTTATTAGGTCCGCTACGTCTTCGTCCTGAATAAACGTTCACAAAATATTTTCAGAACGTTCACAAAATGTTTACAAAACGTTTTTATTAGGTCTGCTGCGTCTTCGTCTTTAATTATTGTTCACAAAACGTTGTCAGAACGTTTCCAAAACGTTTACAAAACGTCTTTATTAGGTCTGCTAGCGTCTTCGTCTTTAATAAATGTTCAAAAAACGTTGTCAGAACGTTTCAAAATGTTTACAAAACGTTTTTTATTAGGTCCGCTACGGGTCCTTCGTCGTCTGGAATAAACGTGCACAAAAGAGTTTCAGAACGTTCACAACATGTTTACAAAACAGTTTTTATAGGTCTGCTACCGTCTTCGTCTTTAATAAACAGTGCACAAAACGTGGTTCAGAAACCTTCACCAAACATTACAAAATGTTTTTACTAGGTCGGCTATGTCTTCATCTTAATGAACGTTCGCTATGTCTTAGGTCTTTATAAACGTTCACAAAACATTTCAGAAGTTCATAAAAAGTTTACAAAACGTCCTTTATGAGGTTCCGCTACGTTTTAGTCCTTAGTAAAAAGTTCACAAAACGTTTTCAGAACGTTCACAAAAGTTTTTTTTATAGTCCGGCTAGCGTCTTCGTCCTTTAAAAAACGTTCGTAAAACATTTCAGAAGGTTCATAATAGTTTACAAAACATTTTTATTAGGTCCGCTACGTCTTTGTCTTCAATAAACGTTCACAAAACGTTTTCAGAACATTTTTCAGAACGTTTTTTATCAGGGCTGCTTCCTCTTCGTAAATTTTCTCTGAATGGGGATTTTAATTGGGAATGACTATAATCCTCTTGATGACCATGATAATGAGAAAGTAATGTTGCTGACGGTGATACAAACCCTGATGATGAAAATGATGAATAAAAGGCCAACTGTCATATACCTTTTATAATCATAGATATCATATCCATATCAAAAAGACGACAGACCACCTAATTCGTCTGATCGAATGACGAATTAAATCTCGTTATTATTCTTTTATTGGTACCCACTTTTTTGTGCAGTCGAGATCTCAGAACTGGCTGAATCATTTTTCGTCAAATTTTCAGGAATCATCAGTCATAACGAGATCTCGGATTTTTAGTCATTTTCAAGTTCATCGGGTCATCGTGACGTCATCCAGGCGCCATTTTGTAAAAATCATCTCATGATCATATCTTCATAACGGAATGTCATTTTTCATTCATATTTGGCATGATGAATATTCATATCAATCTGAACAATTCCAACTTTTAAACGCGCGCGTACGCGTACGTCCGCGCGTCAGTGCGCGCGCAAAATTTAAAAATGCTCAAAATCACTCATGGATCAAACCAAAATCCATTTCAGGTCATTTTAAGCATTTCAAAAATTTCCGCGCGTAAGCGCCCGCGCGCGCGTTTTGCGCGTGCGCAACTCGTAAATAACGTAAAAACGCCGTTTTTTTCACTTGATTGCAATTCTGAGACATTTCTTGACCATTTCCATCAATTTAGAATCGATTTCAACTTACCAAAACGCCGCACGCACGCGTCAAAGTTTAAAATCCGTGCGCGCGTCTATGGGGCAAATAACGTAAAAACATGCAAAAACATGCCCCTTTAAAATCCGCCATAGCTCGTTAAAAAGCATGGGGACCCCCCTTTTTTTTACATTTTCTGAAAGCCTATGAATTGAAGATTTGAATTCATGAAAAAAAATTGGGGGTCGAACAGTCGGAACGTTACCATATTCTCATGTGAACTCAAAATTTCATTTTTTCAATTATGACGTCATGTTTTTTACCTTTAATCAAGACTATCTCGCTTATTGTTGGTCGATTTTCGCCAGGATTTCAGTATGTTGTAGCTGAGACAATGCTCTTATATACCAATTGCCTTCATTTTTCATTTTGAGAACTGCATCATGGTCTAATCTTACGATAAACGGAGGCATGTCATTTTTTCACAGTTTGCGTGTATTGTCTATGGGACATGACCTTTTTCTAATTCTTGATTCTACATTCCCGTCTTTTTTGAGCAACAGCTCCGTTATTTCTACTCGATTTTTCGCCCAGCTTCGAGTATGTTGTAGCTGAGAAAATTCTCTATCGTAAGTGTGCCATTTATTTTTTAATCAGATGTCAGGAACATATCGAAATTTGAACTGGAAGATATGATTTAGGAATCCCATTTTCCATCTACGTGTTATCTCTATGGACTATATTCTGGTCCATCGGTAAAGCACTGGTCTCACATCCTCATGGTCCCTGGTTCGACTCCCGGCGACGGCGGTGTCAATTTTTTTTTTTTTTTTTTTTTTTTTTTTACATTTTTTGCCCTTTCATATTACCATCTTCATCGACTACGTTTACACATACAATTACAAACAATGCCATAACTGCGTTATTTTGCGTGTTATGTCTATTGCAATGCAGTGTACATTAGTTTATGTACAACCCTATTGCAAATATGATTCATGAACGTGTATTGAACCTTTAGGGTTAACTTTGCATAATACTAAAAATCAAATCGTCCTGTGTCTGTGATGCTAGTCTCCTTCTCAGACCTGAATATTTTTCAAGTTCATCAGGTCATCGAACATTAGATAAACTGGTGATTAGACGGCAAATAGATTACCCAACACAAAACGTTTCAGAACGTTCTTAGAACACATTTATTAGGTCTGCTACATCTTCGTCTTTAATAATTGTTACAAAACAATTTTATTAGATCCGTTTCGTCTTCGACTTTAATAAACGTTCATAAAACGTTTTTATTAGGTCTGCTGCGTCTTTGTCTTTAATAAACGTTCACAAAACATTTTGAGAACGTTCACAAAACGTTTTTATTAGGTCCGCTACGTCTTCGTCTTTAATAAACATTCACAAAACGTTTTCAGAACGTTTCCAAAACGTTTACAAAAAGTTTTTTATTAGGTCCGCTACGTCTTCGTCTTGAATAAACGTTCACAAAATATTTTCAGAACGTTCACAAAATGTTTACAAAACGTTTTTATTAGGTCTGCTGCGTCTTCGTCTTTAATAAACGTTCACAAAACGTTGTCAGAACGTTTCCAAAACGTTTACAAAACGTTTTTATTAGGTCCGCTACGTCTTCGTCTTGAATAAACGTTCACAAAATATTTTCAGAACGTTCACAAAATGTTTACAAAACATTTTTATTAGGTCTGCTACGTCTTCGTCTTTAATAAACGTTCACAAAACGTTTTCAGAAACCTTCACAAAACATTTACAAAACGTTTTTACTAGGTCGGCTATGTCTTCATCTTTAATGAACGTTCGCTATGTCTTTGTCTTTAATAAACGTTCGCAAAACATTTTCAGAAGTTCATAAAAAGTTTACAAAACGTCTTTATTAGGTCCGCTACGTTTTAGTCCTTAGTAAAAGTTCACAAAACGTTTTCAGAACGTTCACAAAAGTTTTTTTATGTCCGCTACGTCTTCGTCTTTAAAAAAAAGTTCGTAAAACATTTTCAGAAGGTTCATAAATAGTTTACAAAACATTTTTATTAGGTCCGCTACGTCTTTGTCTTCAATAAACGTTCACAAAACGTTTTCAGAACATTTTTCAGAACGTTTTTTATCAGGGCTGCTTCCTCTTCGTAAATTTTCTCTGAATGGGGATTTTAATTGGGAATGACTATAATCCTCTTGATGACCATGATAATGAGAAAGTAATGTTGCTGACGGTGATACAAACCCTGATGATGAAAATGATGAATAAAAGGCCAACTGTCATATACCTTTTATAATCATAGATATCATATCCATATCAAAAGACGACAGACCACCTAATTCGTCTGATCGAATGACGAATTAAATCTCGTATATTATTAATTCTTCTCTTTATGGTTACCCATTTTTTGTTGCAGTCGAAATCTCAGAACTGGCCCTGTCATTTTTTGTCAAATTTTCATGAATTATCAGTCCTCTTACGAGATTCTCGGGTTTTTTACTCATTTTCAAGTTCATCAGATCATCGTGACGTCATCCAGCGCCATTTTGTAAATATCATTTTATGATCATATCTTCTTAACGGAATGTCATTTCTCATTCATACTTAGCATGATGAATATTCATATCAATCTGAATAATTCATTCATTTAGACGCGCACGTACGCGTACGTCCGCGCGTCAGCGCTGCGCGCGCAAAAATTAAAAAATGCTCAGAATCGACTCATATTCATTTTGCACACGTTTCAGGCCATTTTAAGCATTTCAAAAATTTGCGCGCGTCCGCG